>CP136877.1:2259719-2564719 GCA_033000465.1 Sciaenops ocellatus | reverse complement strand
TCCGTGAATGACCACCTCGAAGGGATTTTATCAGATTTTGAAGGTATGTAGACTGTAATATTGAATTACTTTACTGCTGCTGTTGTGTTGGCTTGTAGGCCTCATAAAAGCAAATGTGGGGCTGCAGCTTCAGGCTGTTTCACCTCCTCTGAGGAGAACAGAGAAGTGCTGTGTGCAGCACGGGAACACTGACTCCAAGTCACTGCTTATACCTTCTTATTCCTAAACCTATATCAGCAATATACCATGCTGTTTGTTTAAAACTCGAGCTGAGACGATATTAGTCCAATTATATATTATTCATCCACAGAAATAGAGTCAGGTGTAAATATTGGGCAATGGATCACATTTATTGATGGGAGATCCCAGAAGAATGGATACTCTGTATCACAGAGTCCAGTTCAGTCATTAGTGGGTGTCTCCAGTCTGTTTGAAACATCTCACACATCATCTAAAAGCAGATGAAGTGTTTAGAGATGTTTCTGTGTTCTCAGCATGAACATGTAACTTCATTTGAATTACAAGAAATAGTTTGAATCACTTCTAAATGCCTCAGAGTGAGACTTGCAGTATAATTATAGATGTAAATCAGCCTGGACAGGTAAGAGAGAAGCACTAATAACACAGTGTAAGCAAAGCCTTGAAAAGCTTTCTGTGTGTGTGTGTGTGTGTGTGTGTGTGTGTGTGAGGCGGCGAATAAGTGCGTGGCATCAGCAGACAATAGTATCTTTTAGAAGCAGTAAATTCAGCTCTGTGAATGAGCTGGCTGTGCTTCAAACACTGTCTGTCTCTGTCAGATCTCTCCTGGGCGGCTCTGACTCCACTCAGTGAACAAAGTTATAATTTTCCATAAAAGTCTATATTCAGTATTCCAATAATGAAAGAAGTGAATGGTAATATAAAAATGTGCTGAAAGTAAATCAGCTCAAAACATTTGTATGAATCTGCTCATTCCGTTCATTTCACAACATTCTAAAGTTGAACTTTACCTTGTAACTACACATCAGACACCATTTATACGACACATCACAGAACAAACATTTAAATATGCTTATGAAGAATAGTGAGATATGTAGTGAGCAGGATGTTTGTGTCAGTGCTCTCTGGTGGACAGACTTAGACACAGTTTCATCAAACATCTTGGATTCTGTACTGACGTTTCATGTTACTGTTGTGGATGATGAATAGATATTCTGATACTCTGAAATGACACGTTAACATTGAAGTGACACAGCCCTCTAAGCTGCTCTAGAAATGATGTGATGAAAACAGGTTTCAAGGGACAGAGAAGTGAATAAATGAATAGATGTGGAGGATTTCCACTCAGTGTGATCTTGTGCTCAGTGTCACGTCCCAGTCCAAACACTGTGGGCGGCACAGTGCTTTGTAAATACTCTCCAAAAGGGAACACCTTCTTAAAAGCCTGGTCTAATGTTACAGTGTGGACATGGGGAATACATGACATCTGATCCGATTGTCGTGATAAACCTTTGACAAACATAGACGGTGTACTTCCGCTCGCCCAGCGCTGTTTCAGAGTGAGCTTCCTGTCAACTCTGTCTCTGTCATCACTAATTTAGACTTTCTGCATAATCCATCACAAGATCCAGCTGCTGCCAGTGATCTTCATCTGAGTGCTTTGAAACAAAAATTGAAAAAACATGTCGTAAACAAAATGAAAAGGACCTTTAATAACTATGAGTGTATGTGAGAGCCAGAGAGAGAGAGACAGAGGGAATGTCAGAATGAACAGACTTTGTTCTTCCTCAGGGTGATCCATCATGTCCTGGGACCCTGCAGGGACATTACAACAAAAGCTGCCCTCTCTCCTTTCATTCTTACTTTCTTTCTAAATTCCTGTGTTTGGACAGGTGTTGATCTGTGCCTCTAAACAAATTAGTGTAGCCTTCAGCCATAGACCGCCACTGTAGCTGCTTTTGCACAACTGTTGCCTATTAGACACATTCAGCTCACTGTCATAGAACAGTGCAGAGCAGAAGAAGTCAATCAGGAACAAAAACAAAACAGACCAATGAATAAATTTGAATGACCAAATTGATGTTGATCTTTTTATCACATCAGTAAGAAGGAGAGCTACCACAGGTGCTTCATTCATTTGGGGGCGGCAGTAGCTCAGACCATAGAGACTTGGCTCGGGAACCGGAGGGTGGCCGGTTCAAATCCAGTATGGACCAAAGTATGGAAGGTGGACTGGTAGCTGGAGAGGTGCTAGTTCACCTCCTGGGCACTGCCGAGGTGCCCTTGAAAAAGACACCAAACCCCACAACTGCTCTCAGGGCACCGCTCTGTATGGCTGCCCATCACTCCACCATCTCCACATTTGCATGTCTATGAGCCCTTTGTGTGTGTGTGGTTGTATTTTGGGTAAAAATGCATGTGAAAAAAAGAATTTTAATGAAGTATCTACGATTTTTAAGTAGTAAACCGCTAACTGTTGTTAGCTTGGTCAGCCGTGTAGCTAACTGAACTGACTCAACCTCGGGATGCCAGGAGCCAAACCTGGCTCGAAAACCACCTCGGTAGGCTGCTGTATTCCCTGTTAGACTGGACACCTCTGGTTTTGGAGGTTGTGTTCAGTCCCAGGTCTGACCATGTTCACTGGATGATAGACACTGACACTGATCAAATGACTACCTGCAATGCATAGTGTTGCATTGTATCACCTCACTTACCGTTAAATGGAGACACTGAGAATCAAACATACAGGATCAGCTCTGAGCACTTTTTGTTCCTTTGTGGCACAGACCCAGTTCACTCCATCCTTAACAAACACAGATGTTCCACGCTCATCTGTGTTTGACATGTTATTATCCCCTCTCTTAAAAAATGATCCTGTGTAGGAGGCAGCGAACCTGATTCCTCACACAGGACGTTGGTCAGGGCTGAGAGCTCCAGTGGTCGAAGATCATCAGATGTGACGGCTATAAATTTGATTAGGAAACAGGGCAGCAATTGTTGATGCTGGGCTGTGCAGCCAGCTGTGGAATGCTTGGCGAAAGATTGTGCCTCATCTTCAACGCCCACTTCTGTTTTAATCAGATGGATAGAAGCCACTATCTAAAGGCATGTGATTAAGGAACATGGCTAAAAAGGAGTTTTGTGACTTTACACTCAGAGCAGAAGAGAAGGTTTGTTCCACAATGTGGAGTGAACCATGAAATAAAGCTGGTATTCAAAACATCCAATAGATGTCATTTGGGGTTTTGCAGAATTATCCAACATAAAAGTTCTCTTTGAAGAACAGACAGACTTACCTACATCGAGTCAGTCAGAGCCTTGAATTTCACATCTGTATGGGATGGTTCATGTGTCAGTTCATACAAGGTTAGTTTATATAAAGAGAAGAGACAAAGCCACATGATGTGGGTTGAAGGTTTCCATTAACATGCAGATATTTGCTCTGTTGACAGTCCTACAACATACTACCACAGACATGCTATTAATGTAAGAATAGCACTAAATGACATTTAAGTGCGACGATCCATTTGTCCAAAGTCTGGAGTCAATTTGTCATTCCATCTTTAAATGTAAGGACAAACATTGTGAATCTACAGAGTGAAGGCAGTAGACGGTGTGTACTTGACTGGAGGGAGAGACAGGAGGGTGTTAGGGCCTTTGGGTGACATGGGAGATTAGAGGAGGTCAGAAGGGCTAAGAGCTGCCCCTCCCAGCCCTGTCACATCCTGGTACTGCACTCTAGCAGGGTACGAACCCTGCAAAGATCAGAGAGGGTCCCATGACTTAATGACCCAGTGACCACACACACAGACACACACACACACACACACACACAGACAAACACACACAGCTCATTGTCTTTGCTCATGATAAGTGGTACTATATCAACAAGTCTAGGTTGAAGCCTGGCCTGTGTACGGTTAACGTGCTTTCGAGGACGTCATTTGGTGCCTATTCATTTTGAAACATCAACAGCCAATGGTGTCACTCCAACACTCGACTGACCAATGGTGTATAACTTCATCACTCAGTAAGTCAGGGACAGAGTTTTGTGTTTATGGGGCCGTCCCCGCTTCACTGCAGTTCAGTCAAAAACAAAGTATATGTCCCCCTCTGACATTCCAGCCTGCATTAACGCAGTGGAGCACAACAGCCCAGGAAACAGCAGCAGTGTGTGTGTTCTGTCTCATGGTACACACCAGAGTTCTGTCGTGAATTCAAAATGAAATAAAAGTGAGATATTTAATGCACATTAACATACATAAACTTGCAGGTTGCACACGCACTTTCCCCTGATCTCACAAAGCGTTTCCACATTATCAGCTCCACACACACACATACACACACACTCACACACTCCTACAGGTAGCACTTGATGTGGCTCGCTGCCAAGCCATTCTTCCATAATGGATTAGAATTTGGCAAGACACCAGAGCAGACTCTCTTGTAGTCAGACGTGTCTGGAGTTGTCAGGCCCCTGAGACACACTGGATCAGTTCTAATGAACCAATGAGAGAGCAGAGATATTAACCATTACTGCAGTTAAAGTATGAGGACTCTAGACTGAAGACAGCCATCTCAAATAAACTGAATTCATTAAAAAAGCAAAAAAACAGTAATGTTCAGATGTAGGAGCCTATTATGATCTGAGTTTATAATTGCTTCTTAGCACACCTGTGTCCCTTAGCAGAGCAGTTATTTGTGCAGACATGTATGATTTCAAATATTCACAGAGTACACCCATCTGATGCTACTTAAGAAAAAATGGTCGCCATCGTTGATTGGTGATAATTCTGGAAATGTGAGTTGAATATCTGTACAGCAGTTATGGGGCTAAATGGACATAAGATGCCTGACCTGTTGCACCTATGTATCATCCATTTAGCAAGTTAGCTAGTGCTACCATCAGTCCTTGGAAGGAAAAATTATTTGTGGACCAAAATCATTCAACAAGAAGCTGCAAAGAAACACGAAGAAGCCATGAAATAATTTTAAATGCTGCTATGCTGACATGTAGATCGAGGTATAACGTTAATCTAACATTGTCAAATGCTGTGGATATGTAGATTAGTTTGACTCTGTTTTATTATGTATGCAAAGCTGACAGAAGGAATGAGTGCAGGATTCATGTTTGCTGTCAGTCATCTAAATCTCCACCTGCATATGCCCTAAAGGAACGATTGTGCATGAATGTCTCCACACAGTGAGCAGTATTTCAGGGAATTAAGTCGTGATTGATGCTCCAAGAGTCTGACAGCTAGATCCAACAATACCTGAAAACATACACGTCAAAGATGGCAGCAGCTGTAGCTCAGAATGTTTAGAAGACAAACACAAAGACTTCAGGACTAAAATGAGACTCTTGTGTTCACTGAAGAAATTCGTTAAATGACTGTAATATTACTGGTTCAAATCTACGTGTTCTTTAAAGACTTAAACTAAATGGTGTCAGAATGGCAGCTGATCACATGCTCAGCCCTGGCAGATGTCATCATCATCTCAGTAAAAGCTGTCTGCAGGTTAACACGTTAAGAGGAACATTTTCTTTGAGATGACATGTTGTCATTGGGTTTGAACAAATGTAATTTGTTACTTATTTGTGCTATTGATGTTCACTGTGTTGATGTGAAGGTTTGACAACTAGCATGGCAGGAGACCACAAGGGTTCATTGTTAATTCAACATCTGTCTGTAACTCTAAGTAACTAACAAACTAAACTGTAAGCTCTAAACAGAAATGAAGCCGTTAAACGTTGGACACACTGTCTCTTTAATAGACTCCAGTTTCTGTCTAATATTTTTCAGGCAACAGGTGCTTATGAGGCAAATAGTAGCCAGACATCTGTGTGTGTGTGTGTGTGTGTGTGTGTGTGTGTGTGTGTGTGTGTGTGTGTGTGTGTGTGTGTGTGTGCATGCGTGTGCATGCGTGCGCATGCGTGCGTGTGTGTGTGTGTGTGTGTGCGTGCGTGTTTATGAGTCCTCAGGCACTGTGTTATTTTCAGTGTTACAACATTACAAACGGCTGCTTGGAATGTGTCTTCCAGATGTGCTTTTAGTAAGTGGAAGTTGTTTTAATGTGTTTGTTCATTTGTGTGTGTGTGTGTGTGTGTGTGTGTGTGTGTGTGTGTGTGTGTGTGTGTGTGTGTGTGTGTGTGTGTGTGTGTGTGTGTGTGTGTGTGTGTGTGTGTGGGTGTGTGTGTGGGTGTGTGTGTGTGTGTGTGTGAGAGAGAGAGAAAGAATGACTGCACAATTTAGTGTCTGCAAAGTGTGGCTGCAGTTGGTTGCAATGTACATTTTACTTTGCATAACTCTTTCTATGTTGTGTTCACTGTGTGTTCACTGTGTGTTCACTGTGTGTTCACATGTGTCAATGCACATGCTGTCTTGTCTGTCAGAGAGTTCTACCTGTATGGAATGTGCAGACGAGGGGGGTTGGATGGTGGACATGCCCAGACTCAGAATCCCCCCGTAGCGTGTCCACATCCCTCCCGTCCTCCCAGTGCTCACTGGCCCATAGCTGCTTTCTCATCAGAGGTTCATTTTTTTTAGGGACAGAGAAAATGCTTTCCTCAGTGTGTCATTTGACCCCCCCCTCCTCCCCTCCCCCTCTATCAGTGATGAAAGAGTTCATTCTCATTGGTTAAAGCAAACAGCTCAAGTGTGTTAACGTTGTGTTTCTGCTGCAGCTTTTGTACCAGGTCAGGTTATTTCACCAAAAAGCTTTCCATGGTTAGTAAGGTTAGTGAAGGGCTGCAGTGTGAGTCTGCTGGTCTTGTTGGTTAGTTCTGGACATCAGTGCTCCTTTAATGTTAGCTTGTCTTTGAGTGGTGGGTTACAAATTTCTTTCTTTCTTCTTTCTTCTTCTCTCATTTGAAGATGAACTATTAGATGTCTAGTGTGTGTGTGTGTGTGTTTGTTTTAGTGTGTGTCCTGTACATTGTCCAGGCGCAGAAGTTGACAACCTGCTAAACTCGATTCTTGGCATTTGTTGATCGATTCAGAATCAGAGAGGATATGAATTCTTGTGAAGAGATTTTGGTTCCCCACAGCTACTACAACATAAATGTATGTACTTTGTCAGACATGAATGAATGTGTTTTAGAGAGCGGGGATGACAGCTACAATGACAGACAGAAGACACTGACTGAGAAGAAGATTGACTCAGATATCATGAACTATGGAGGAACCAACAGATCCATGCGATGCTGCACTGGTAAAACTGGGAGATTGAATGAAATCAAACGAATGGTTGTTGGAACATTTTTAGAATCATAAAGGTTTCAGAGTTCTGTAGGTTCTGATTTATGGATATTAAAGGAATGTTCTAACTTTGGGTGAACAAAATGTGTTGTTATCACCCTGGATAACCTGTTCTGTGAATTCCAGAATAGGTTTTCTCACGTGATCACTTGCAAATGTGAAATATTCTAATAGGATCCTGTCTGTTCATATTTGGTTGGAAATAGTCCAAATATCTGAGGTTTGTGTTCTCGCTATAAGAATCTCACTAATCCTCACTGTGCTTTACTGCCACAGTATTATCTTTTACTGTTCAGGAACAGTGTTACTCATAGTTTTGTCATTCCATGTTTTCAGCATTCAACTTCAGCCCTTTATAAGAACTTCACAGGAAGTGTGCAATGTGCAATAAATAGAAGATAGATTTTTCTGCAGAAGAATTTCTCTCGTCTTTTCTAATGTATTAAGAACATTTGGTGTTCTTAATAACACATACACACACACACACACACACACACACACACACACACACACAGCATCGATTTCCTCTTGGAGGGAACGTGATCCTGACCAGCTGAACTGGAGGCCAGTTGTTCCATGTTTTCCTTCTTCTGGGGTTCTGGCACTTCGCCAAAATCTGAAACAACTGTGGCTCTTCACTTTTTCGTGGAGTGTTTACAGACTTCAGAGCAAGAGGACACATTAGCTCCTTTCAGACACGCACTTCATTACATAGATTAGATTAGAAATTCTGTATGCCAGTGTTATTGCCTGAGTCACTTTTATGTAAATGTCAAATGCAATATGATGAGGATGGACCAGAAACATTACCGTAACCTTTCCAACACGGCACATGAGAGGTTCAGTGTACGTGTACATGTGCGTGTGTGTGTGTGTGTGTTGTTCTGAAACACTGTGAATGAGTCGTCTCAGATCAGTTTAGAAAAATGTGACCAGAGAGAAGAGGTTGAACTAAAGCCTTGTTAATCAGCCCTGTGCTTCCTCCCTTCAGCATTCATCCATGGTGACTTCATGGATGATATAATGAACATGAATTTTGCCTGTCATGTAATAGGAATTCAATATGAATCCTTTTTTGAATTATCTGCTTGTGCAGCGTCAGACTTTGTAAATCCTGCAGTAGAATTCTCTAATTGATAATAAAATTAACGGGAAGATTGATTGAGGTTCACTGTGAGAGGCACAGGAGCTCATGACGGTCATGAGTGCTTAAAAGCCTGTGACATAACTTTTTCGTTTACTGCTGTTCTGCACACATCAGCTGCTAAATAGTGGATTTTATCAGGTTGGTCACCGTGCATGCTATCCATACTGTAATATTGATATATTACACTCTGATGAGTGCAGCAATTGTTAATATTAAACACCAATGCTTCACCAGTGTTACCAGAATGCATCCTGCAGGAAAGAGATCTCTGCATATTTACAGTAAATATTCTGTATTTATGGTACTTATATTAACCATTGTTGCTTTAGGGTTTACAGACCAACCAGGCCCCTGACACCATTTTTAAGCCTGCAGCAGTCAAACATGGAATGTTTGGTATTGGAGCAATTTTCAAAATTAAATTCCACTACACTGACATAGAGCCTCGTAGACATAAAATATGATGTAAAGCAAAAAAAAAAAAGAAAAGAAAAGAAAACAAAGAAGCATGCTTAACCATTGTTTCTTTGATATGCAGTTAGGTTCATATATTATTATTATATAATATATATATATATGTAATATTATTATTATTTTGCAGCAGTTTAATTGATCATTTCTTTAATTATAAAGCTTGAAATGATATTGTGTCTTATGCTGATGTTTAACCAGCTGAGCTTGGTAAACTCACACATGTAGCATAATGGAGGAAGATGAAGCACACAGCAGGAGAATGGGCACATGCAAGATGTTTATACAGGAAACAAGCTATCATCACATGCACTGACACACACACACCTCTGTCAATATGTGTGTGTGAGAGAGAGTTTGAGCATCTCTCTTTATCAGAATGAGAAGGCATTGTGTAAGAAGAGAGGATTAGAGACTGCACAACTGCAAGAATAGAGGGAGTGGAGCCAAATGTAGACAACACTCACACACACATGCACACCCACACACCCACACTCACACTCACATCCACACTCACACCCACACTCACACTCACACACAGAACAGAGCAGAGACGGGGTGCACCACTACCACCGTAATTATTTCCCAGCGTTTGACAGGGTGCCAGCAATTACCTGATACCAGGACTCCTTATCTTTTGTATGGAGGGCAGGTTCACACTTGTAGCCTCAACGAACCCAGCCGAGCCACACACACTCTCTCTCACAAATCCCCCTCCCTAAGCCTGGAGCCTGGAGCTTACAGAGGCTGTGAGCCATTAGCTGTTCAGGTAGTCACTGAAACAAGTTAGGTGTGTCATATAAGGCTTAGCTGATTAATTATTTCTTACTTTACTGTCAAAAACTGTCCATCACAGTTTTCCAGCACCTCAGGCTTCAGATTTATCCAATCAAAGATACATTTACTCATCTCATCATTAGAGCTCAGCCTCCCAACCCGCTCAAATGAGCATGTCATGTATTTGTGGGTGTGTTAGTGCCTCCAAATGTCCATCTTAACTTCTCCAGGGTCACCTCAGACTGTCCCAGAATCTAAAACACAAATAAATTCAGCAGCTTTAAAATCTAAGAAGTGACAGAATAATGTCAAATGATATCCAAAAATGCAATTTTTTTTGTTTTGAAAAAATGAGTCCGTCCTGTTTTTCTGTTTTCTCTGTTTCTGACTTTAGACCTCAGTCAGTTTCACTGTTTTCTAACCAGCTTTACTGAATTTGTTCACCAATCTGTAATATTAAAAACAGCATAATGTACCTCTGTAAACAAAGACACTTTTAGTAAGGTTGGCATTAGTAATAGCGCTCAACACTCGCTGAATGCTTTGTGTATGTGTCACTGAGAGGTCATTGGTCTGGTCATGCAACACATAGACACTGTGTTTGAGTCTAAATGACATGAGAAGAGTACTGTAATTACACCTCAGATCTCTAAGCTGAGCAGTATGGATGCACACATTCACTCTCACCTCAACTTAACAAGTGTGAATGCTCTGACTTGTATGTGTTGCAGTGCTTCTCGCAAAGGAGGTTTTATTTTTGTAGCTCTGGCCTTCGATTCTCTCAGTTAACAATATTTCTATCTCGTCAACTAAATCTGAGATCTTTAGAATGCAGCAGGCAGTACTAAAAATACTTAAAGATAAACAGTTGAACAGGTTGTAAACCATAAAAGTGGCTATTTTATCAGAAGTATAGTTCTTTTTTGATCCCACAGATGTGCTAATGTTGGAGATAAATAATTGTGTTCTTACAGCTTTTAGTAAAATTATTAGTGATTTTAATTTCCATAATTTTGCAGCCATAACTTTGATAGTAACTATTTGAAAATTTCCTCAGAAAATCCTGGAATGAATAAACACATTGTTATATTATGTAATAAATATAATGAACTTTAAAAAAGTGACATGATGATAAAACCAAATATCTTTAAAATATGCAGGTTTAAAAAAATCAAAAACAGCTGTCAGTTGTGATGAATTGGTATCAGATGATGCAGATTTGATGAAATGATGTAGGTAGCAGCTGTGGACAACTCTGGATGACATCTCAGCTTTCACTTAGAACTATAATTATATGCCCCTCCTCCTGCGACCCACCCACTCACTTCTTCTCATGGTGTGTCACGTTGCAGTGGTTGTCTTTTTTTCTTTGAACAGAGGAAGGGGTCATTGTTTCCATACAAAGGGAAGTTGCTAAGATCATTCAGGACCCAGAAACCAAAAGAGAGATTCAATATGACCTTTTGAGCAGTGACATGGGCACATTCGCATACTGTCGAGCGTATATGTCCACACATGGCATTCTCTACACTGTGTCATTCCTGGCTTTAGTTTTGTAAACACTCTGGATACTGTGGTTGTGAATGAAATAGAGTGGCTAACCAAAACTAACCTCTGTGTGCTTTTATGTTTTCATTTCATTTTCTTTTTGGTAGATAAAAAAAAGAAGAAAAATAATGGATGACCAGACTCACAATGCAGGCCTATAATTTGTTACAACTAGTGTTTAATTTGATCTAGTTGTCAGTTCTATCAGTAGTAATAACGTTATACTCACTAAATTTTATGCAGAGATTTAGGAGCATGGTTACAACACTAAAAGTAGATCTAATGGGTCAAGGAACATGATTGGTCAGATGCTACAGGTTAACAGGGGATGTGTAGACATTGGAGCATTTTGGATGTCTCTATCACTTTATGACAAAAAATATACTCATATTTATTAATAATACATGTATTTTTTCTTATAATCTACAGCATTGAAGAGATCCTTCGACATTGAAGATGTGGACGACATACCATCCTTCTCCACAGCTTCTTCTGTCTCCACCCCTGTTTCTCCTACTTCCCCCCATTTCTTCCTCAACCACAGTAAAGCCAGTGAGGGGCGGGGAGGAGTTGGTCAGTCCCCTACCTTAGCCTTCAACAACAACAACAACAGCCTGGGCCCTACAACCCACCACTCCCGCATCAGCCAGAGTCCCAATCCCAGCCCAGTGCTTAAGTCCCGTAATGTGGTCAGCAGCCTGTCCTTCAACCGAGGAACCATGAATAAGCCGGCCTTTCACAACAACGGCTCGTCCGTAACCAGAGCTGCATCCTTCCAGAGCAGGTTAAACCCTAATGGTTACTCCACGTTGACTGGACCAGGCAGTGACAACGACAGTCTTCACAGCTCCACATCCAGCCTGGAGTACTCTGGAGGTGGTGCCCTCACCCTGGGGTCATATTCCAGTCCTTCACCTCAAGTTGAGTACCACCGAACCCAGCCCCAGTTCCCTCAACAGCACCCAGAGGGAGGTGCCAACTTGGGAAGAAACCCCAACCTAAAGAAGTTCTCCTCCCATGGAAGTGTTTTCCACTCTGAGATGGACCAGGGTCCAGGGATGATGCTGGGTGTCCCAGAGCCTCGGGGAGTGAACCATGGCTCCATGCCCAGCCTAGACCTCCAAATTCGTGATGGTGGAGGAGGAATTGTGAGTATGCAAAGGGGTGGAGGCAGCATGTCTCCAGGGCTGAGGTATGCGAATTCTAATGCCAACTGGAATGGTCGTCTTCAAAATGCCACTTCCTTTGGGGAGGGGGGCTACTGTGGCTCCAAAAACCATTGCCAGCAGCAAGGGTCCCAAATTCTCAAAGCTCCCCAGCCCAAGGCCAAAGAGACTCCACGTCTAAACAAGTTTCCCTTGGATTTGGACAGCTTGGTAAGCAGCAGCTCAGCCACTTCTCCCTTTAAGGCTCAAGGACGATCCATGAGCCCCAACCCTCCCAAGCCCCCACCAAGGAGCACAGGAGAATTTCAACACCACACCAACCCACCATCCACCTCAGCCAGCCCTTCAGCCTCTCTCAGCAGCCTTGACAGTTCTTCTGACACCCCACCCCTCTCCCTGCACCACCCCTTTTTGCCTTTCTCCCCATGTTCTCCAACTTTCTCACAGGGCTCCATCCCTGTCCCAGAGATGAGTTACTCCTCAGTACCCCTTTCTACAGCCCAGAGCCCTCAGATGGAGATTTCCCCTGTGTCCCAAATTGTTGAGGTTGTCCCCAGTCTGCCTAGCCCTCGCAACCCCTCCAGCCCCAGAGCCATTCAGTCTTTGGAGGATGGTGTCGGTGAAGCCAGAGATAGTGTTGGCTCAATCTTACAGAGGATCGCTTCCTTCTCCCGGCATGACACCATCCCAACAGTTGTGACCCAGCCCCCTACAGTCCAAAGGAATGGTGGGTTGTCTTCTACGCTTGGATGTCCTGCTGAGATCATACCCAGGTGGAAACAGGAGAAGAAGAAACAGGAAGGTAAGATGGTTTTTGTAGTACTGTATGTGTGTGTGTGTGTGTGTGCGTGTGTTTTTGTGTGTTATATGTGAGTAAAAACTACTGTGTTCAGTCATTGTGTTTAGATGCAGTTAAAGGACTAGTGTGTAGGACTTAGTGACATCCTGCGGTGTATTTGCCGATTGCAGTTTCCTCGCTTCACTCTCTCCTTCTTAGCATGAAGAAGAAACTAGGGTTGCTGAGAAACACACAAAAAAACAGAATGCCCTATTTAGAGCCAGTGTTTAGTTTGTCCGTTCTGGGCCACTGTAAAAACATGGTGGTTCAACATGGCAGACTCTGGGAAGAGGACCTGTGGTGTCTGTAGTTATAAAAGGTAACAAAAACTGCAATTATACACTATTATAAAACAATACATGCATGGTACATGCATGTATTGTTTTGTTTTGCATTATTATATTCCAGTTCTGCCATATTATGTAAATAGAGCCCTCTAAAATCACACACAATAGGTTACTGTTCACTTCCTGCTGTAATCTTTCTTTCACATCAGTAAATCAAAAGCCTGGAAATATTACCTACACAATATAAAATTTACACAATAAAATGTCATATTTATATAGAACTAACTTATAACAGTAAATGTGTTTAGAAGGAAATGTAATGCTGTACGTTGTGAGAAATTTGTTAATAAACATACTGTATGTGGCAACTTGCAAAACTGAATGTATCTGTAAAATTTCACTGACAATATTTATCTGCTCATAGCACCTGGTGGCAGGTTGGGCATTATGGTCCTTAGTAGTCACATCAGGTGTTTCTTATTTCTTTTTGGTTGGTTGGTAGTGTGCTTATCACTTAACCCAGTGGCCCAAGTGTGATAAGGCTTGTGATGAGGGAAAGTAATAGGTCTCACTCTGCCACTCTTTCCCAGTACCACAAACATAGTCTTGCATTACCAGACCAGATCTCCACACTTCGTTTTAGCACTGTGCCACCACAAAGTCGTTTGTTACCGGTATCAGTATTGAATATTTTTGAACGGTACCCAGCCCTACACCTCTGTACTGATTGTCCAGTGTTTACTGTATATACATTATGTTATGATGCATTGCTGATATCAAATGCTGCACATAGGAAGGACATTCACTGTCCTGAGATGAAGCAGGAAGAGCTGTTGGTGCCCGGAAACTCAGAGACAGAGCTTTGAAAAGTTTGGCGCAGCGAAACATGGAAAACATATGTCACAACACACTGATGCACTTGTAACACAATCCTAGGTTCCATTTTGTGTGCTGGTGTGTGTATGTGTGTGCGTCGTTTAGCAAATGATGACAGGGAACACCCTTGTGTTTTTATGTCAGTGTAGAAAGACAAGTCAAGGTTAGCAGATGAACCTACAGACACACCCATTGTAATGGTTTCCTGTTGTACTGAGCTTCATCACACACATGCACGTACACACATGCACACACAAATACAGTCACGCAGTGGTGAAATGTAACTAACTACATTTACTCAAGTACTTTACTTAGAATTTCCATTTTATGCAACTTCATGCTTCATACTCCATTACATCTACATCTACATCTCCAAGTCAAATATGTACTTTTTACTCCACATTCATCTGACGCCTTTAGTTACTAGTTGCTTTTCAGATTACAATTTCTCATACCCTTCATGTCCAGTGAAAGCATGTATCTCCAAATTGCTGAACTGAAGTGTTCCTTCATGGTTTCATACTTCTTAAAGGTCCAGTGTGTCAGATTTAGGGGGCTATATTTACAGAATATGGCAGAAATGGAATGAAATATTCAGAACTGTGTTTTCATTAGTGTATAATCACTTGAAAATAAGAGTCATTTTGTTTTTGAGACTTGATGCCGCTGGTCCTCTTCTACAGAGTCCGTTATGTCAGACTTGTTTCTACAGCAGCCCAAAACAGACAAACCAAACACTGGCTCTAGATAGGTCCACTGTAGAAACATGTTTGAAACAGTGGTCTCCATGGAAGAGGACCTCTGTAGAAAAGCTCAAGTAACAAAAACATAACAGTTCTTATTTTCAGGTGATTATACTCAAATGGAAACAGAGTTATGAATATTATATTTAATTTCTGTCCTAAATCTGACACAATGAACCTTCAAGTAAGGTTTGTTTTTAAAGCTTGTCTGACATTTTTAACAGGGTTTTTAAAGCTATTTTTAGTCCACCTCCTCCCAGATGGCCTTTGCCTCCTGTTTCCTCTGATAACAAAGTCAACCTTTCTGTGTATCAGCATCACATTTACACAAGATGCGTTACAGTAAATACCTCTCTATCAAGTGTCAAGCTCCAAAATCAGTTATTTGGAAAAAACAATGTCCAACTTATTCATTAGCACATCTGTTATTGGACAATATACAGGAGACGAGAGATGAAAGGAGAATCAAGATTATACAGTATGTCAAACCAGGTGAGTAGAAAGTAGACAAATTCGTCAATAAACTAGTGCAGTTATTTTATTATTCGGATTTATGCCTTAAGCGTGATAGGGTGGTTTTAGTAATGCACATTCTAATAAATCAGAGACTTACAAATGATATTTAGGTTGGTAGTTTGATCCCCAGCTCAAAGTGTTCCCCCAAATGCCTGTTGTTGTCCATCAGTTAAATCATATCATACCTGCATTTCATCCATTCTAGTTATATATGCGTCTATAACGTGTCAGAGAGCTGTCCTCTCTTGTTCCAGTTCCACTTTGAGACGATGAGCCAGTGTTTACACAAGAGTCTCCTGTAGATTCAGAAACTCGGTTGGGCTGTTTATCAAACAGGAGGCATCTGTTTTGAGGCGTCTGTGGGGATTTTCCCCACGCCTCCTCCAATCTCATCAGGGAATTAGTCCAATTCCTTTGAGATGAAAGAGATACAGCAGAAGAATCCGACTGTACTCAGAGCTTCATGCTCAATTCACAGCTTAAATCTGACTCTCCTGAAGGCTCACATGACAATAGGACATAACAGGAGGGTGTGAGTGCATTTTGTATGGTATGTAGTTCATTCCCACCTCTTTCTTAGCTCTGTGATACCTTGTATTTGCTTTGGTCGCTTTTAAAGTCTGTCTGAAGTCAGAATAAATATGTGTTCTGAGTTTGTCAGACCAAAGAAGAAAGTGTTATTAACCATCCAGCCAAATTTTATGAAATTAGGTGTCAGGTAAATCAGGTAAAAATGAATTCTCAGCTCCAGGACTGTGGGGGCATGTTCGCTGAATGTGCTGAAGCCACGCCCACTCGTGGGAGCAGTCAAGCAGCCATTTTGAAGCGACTGAAACGAGTCAGATGAGTTCAGAAAATGACATGACTAACTTTGAAACACTCTGAGCGAGATGAATTCATCTCCATCTCTCTGCTCAGGGTGGCCTCAGCGTGTCATTGAGCCACCCTTTAAGGACCGCCCACAAAATCCTGGACTGAAAACTGGTGAAAAACTGTTTGAACCTCTAACTCCACATTTCACTAATATGTCATTCAGAGTCTTTTCACGTGTTTTCAGCAACTATTTTCCAGCATATTTAATGTGTTTAGAAGGAAGTCTTTACGCAGACTTTAATTGCATGTTGCTATAGGTAAGCAGTGTAGGCGGACATGAAGAAACTCACTAGCATCACAACATTACTACTGTAGAATTTTTCAACACGAGTTAGCTAGCCAACCAGCTAGCCTCACACCATCCTGTCTGTGGTGAGTGAGTCACTGTAGTGTCCAGTTTGCCCTCTGTCCGACAACACAGAGGTGGTTTTCTTTCCAGGTTTGGCTCCTGGCACTGCAGAGTTGAACCTGCTCAGGTGGTGGAACCAACTGGGATATGATGTAATAAAGATAGAGCTGATAGCTGAATGTGTAGCTTGAAGATGAGACACTCTCCTCTCTCCTCTCCACTCCTCTCTGCTGCAGACCCATGTTGTGATTTCTATATAAAATAGTTTGAGAGAGCAGCTTCAGTCAACAGTTTCATCAGAGCACATAAATGTTGCTGCTGTCATCTGTTCACTCTGTAAATAACAGGCTAATGTGTGATAATGGCTGTTCACAGTCAAATGATTGTTTTGCTCTATGCAGTGCTTTACTCACATCATTTGTTTCCCATAAAAAGCATGAAAACAAAGAAGGGGCCCCAGGGCCTTTTCCTCTACTCCCTTCCTCTGCACTTAGAGAAACATACAGAGGAAAAGAAAAGTCAGACGACAGAAGAAAGCCACGCACAAAAGAGTGAAAGAAAAAAAGTTTGAAAAAGGAAGTGCATTCTAAAGTAGAAAACAATGTTTTCTGTCATCAGTCAGTCATAAAATGGTTAGAATCCCTCTCCTAATCTAATGCAGTCTATATTGCATATCTTCACGTAGTGAATAAAGATGAGTATTGTTCTCTCTGCTCCCCTCAGCCCACAGATTATTCCCCCTTTATATCTCTCTCCACATCTCCAACTTCAGAAAGCATTCTTATCTCTCCTTCCATTTTAAACACCTCTTTGCTTCATCAGTTCTGCATTCCTCTCTATCTCTTTCCCTCACTCTTTATGCTCTCAAGTCTTTATGCATCTCAATGTCAGCTAAACAGTTATTTTATAGGCATGAATCTCCAACATTCACCGTGATAAATATGCAGTGGCCAAACAGCACGAACAGCACCATCATGATCTAGAATCTCTTTATTCACTCCTTCCTCTCTGTTCTTTTTATCACTGTCTTTTCTGACCCCTCTCTCTCTCTCTCTCTCTCTCTCTCTCTCTTTCTCTTTCTCTTTCTCTCTCTCTCTCTCTCTCTCATGCCCAGGCTTGTCAGGACTCCCCATCCCGATCCTTCTCTCTTGCTGATTCAAGCTTTAATAACAGTGATTTAGGGAATAAATTCCTCCCCTGCAGATGTCTAAGCCATGGTCCAATTTCACTCCCCTGACTTCACTTTACTCACAGAAAGAGCTTTTTTGTATGTTGAGGTGTTACTTCTGGAGGAGGAACAGGTAAGGAGAGAGAGATAGAGCTGACACTGTCAGTTGGTCAATATGGTCTTGTTGCTGATATTACTTTGAAAAGTTCTTCTTAATCCACTATTTTTGGGGCGGAAGGGACATGCTGACCCAACCTAGTGTTGAGTGATAGGCTACATTGTGTTAGAAATAACACTGATGATGACTGTAAACTGTAAACAGCATTAGGTGGATGAGGTGTAGCACAGACTTACTGTTAACTGACTGACTCCATGGTAACATTCTTCTTCTTGGAGAGCTATCATCATCTCATGATCTTCATCATCAGAGGGAGTTTGGTCAGTTGTCAAAGAGATGATGTCATTGTCACTACATAACCTAAATCTGGAGTGTCTCTGTACAACAGTGGTCTTTGGATGTGAATCATCTTTCTCAAACTTTCCAGGGTTCATGTTGTTTTACTGATGTGTTCCTCACAGCTGTCACCACTTAACTCCTGTTCTCTGTCCTGGTGTAGCAGTACCAGCAGAGATCTTAAAGTGTTCAGTGGTTTAACACTTGCTGCCTTTCAGTGAAACAGTAAGGACCCTGGACAAGAGAGTGAATGAACACCAGAAACAAACACTTTTGTCTGTGAAAACCAGACTGAAACCATTCACAGCTACTCAAGAAGTCATAGAAGAGGTCAAAGAGCGTCCACCATCAGTCAGTGGATAGAAGGAGAAAGACTTTTTCTGCACTCATTCAATAAGAAATGAAACAGAAGGCTCCCTGCTCGTAGAATCCACTTTATGAATCCATGACAGGAAAATCTTTGTGATGTGCAGTTTGGTGAGCTCATCTTCAAGGTCAGGGGAGCTGAGTGATCCAACACATACAAATAAACGAAAGAAACAGCCAATCAGATCTTTTCAGATGGGAACCTCCTCTCTGCTGTTTGTTGCTGTTTCTGCCCGCAAGGTTGTCCTTCCCATCAGCTCAGATTAGAACCCCTTTTCCTGTCCAGTTGTTTTGGTCAAGGCCCTGAAATGTGTTTCCTGCACCACCAAGATTAGCTCACCCCGGCTCTTTGGGGTGAACACACACACACCAGCACAGACAGTGGGAAGACACTGACAAAGATGAAATGAGTTGGCTGACAGGCAAAAACATGAAAAGACTTCAAAATGACCCAACTTTGTTAAAAGTGTCCTCAGAAGAACTTGTCATTTTAAATATAGGGAGAGAGGAAAGACTGAGTGAGACAGCAGGGGCAATGTGACATGAGAGGCAGTGAGAGGTAAAGGTAACTGAATGAGTGCACAGTAAATCAAAGCACCATAAATCAACAGATGGTGGATTAGAGGCTTTAAGAGGCAGAACATCTTCAAAACACTGCTGTGGTGATGAGTCACACAGGTCAGTGAGCATGAGTGTCCATGAGTCATGATAGAGTAACAATACACACAGTTTCTCTGGTGTAACAACATGTGCTCCAATGTCTCTACAAAA
This sequence comes from Sciaenops ocellatus, assembly GCA_033000465.1. Classification (NCBI taxonomy): domain Eukaryota; kingdom Metazoa; phylum Chordata; class Actinopteri; family Sciaenidae; genus Sciaenops; species Sciaenops ocellatus. The sequence continues at coordinate 2,545,131 of CP136877.1, read as the reverse complement.
CAAATCAAAACACACAGAGAGATGTTTTGACAGGAAGTGCCATGTAAAACTGACCTGCAAACGTATCAGCATGTGTTCATTTCTCAGAAATTACAGTCTGAATCTGGATTTAAAGTTCTCCAGAACTAGGCAGGACTTAAATCAGATGATCTGTTCTGATTTGGCACTATATTTGAATTGAATTGAATCTTCATATTGCGTAAATTGTGTTTAATAGTTTCATTTATATTCTCCATATGTGTAAAAAACAAATTCTGATTACATAGTATTTGAATCATGTGCATGCAGTCTACAGAGCAGCTGTGTGACTGTTCATGGTTGGAACATGACATCTAGCAGGTTTCTGGACATGGACATGTATTCATGGGGCACACGGTTACAGCTATCATGCTACAGCATGTTTATGATGTGAGTTTGAGCTGGACTGTCAGTCAAATCTGTTCATATCCAAAATAATAAAAAACATCATATCTGACACATGAATATGTTGATGGTTGGTTTGTACTGGGAAATTAGGCAGATAGGGAAAACTCCATCCATCCATCCATCCATCATCTGTTTCCTGTGACTTATCATCAGGGTCACGCTGGGGCTGGAGTCTATCCCAGCTGGCACTGGGAGAGAGAGAGGCGGAGTACACCGTGGACAAGTCACCAGTTCATCACAGGGCACTCTAATAATTTGAATTTTCTCATTCTTTTGCACATAAATCACCTGTCCAGTGGATGAGATGAAAAAATTTTCCATCAAATGATGTGTTCTTGGCTGATTTCCTTAATGTATTATCTAATCACAGTGTCTGTGACAGAGACACCCGATGTCAAACCTGTCTCCTTTTGCCTCATTTCTGTTCTGTGACATAGTGACATCTCTCTCTGAGTTTAAAAGATACGTAAATGACTACGGGATGACATTGTGCATGATGTCCTCCTCTGTAACTGTTTTATATGCTAACCAGCTGTATGTCTTCCCTGTGTAAATGTGTCACACTTTCTTTTTAATCAAAGGTGAGTGTTTCCATCCCTCTCTTTGAAGTAGTGACAGTGTGTACAAGAAGTGCTCCGTTGGAGGGATAGCAGAGAGGAAGGAGGAGGCTGACACAGAGCAGCGAGTCAAGAGGAAATCCTTCTCCCTCGTCCGCCTTCCTCTCTTGTTTTATGAGTGCTGTTTGGCAAAAAAACTGTTGAGGGATCTCTTGTTCCACGCATATTTGCTGTGTTACCGTTTGCATGGTTAGAGGCTGGTTAGTACATGTCCCGGTGGTAGCTCCAGTCTTTCTGGAGGGAATGTTCTACACTAAGGGGTCAGAAAAACACAGGCCTTGTCAGGGATGTGTCTCACTCTCTCACTGCAGCCATGTGTGAAGGAAGGGGGGATTTCTGTTCAGAGGCACGTACAGACCGGTCACTGACTGTGTGTGTGTGTGTGTGTGTGTGTGTGTGTGTGTGTGTGTGTGTGTGTGTGTGTGTGTGTGTGTGTGTGTGTGTGTGTGTGTGTGTGTGTGTGTGTGTGTGTGTGTGTGTGTGTGTGTGTGTGTGTGTGTTAGGTAAAGAAGCGCCTGCAGCTGGGCTTGGCTCGGATTTGTTTCCAATCTGTTTCATTGTCCTAACATGGTTACCCTTTGGCTTGTCCAGTCAAAAGCAAGAGCTGTGGAAACAATCCAGTGTGCTCCTCTCACCTGCTGAGAGCTTATCTGAGAGAGATGAGGCAGGTCAGGGTTATCAGGGCTGACTGAATTATGGTTTCATTAAATATTAATTGAAAACATGACAGTTTTTGTTGGGTATTTCCTATTTTAACTTGTCAAACTGATTTCTTTGGACCTAAGTGAGAGATAAAACTCATAGTTCTCCACTTTAAGACTTGCTTAACGCGAGCTGCAGAGCTCTTCTGGTTAACAGTAGTAATTTGAGTCGCTTTAAAACTGGCTGATTTCTCACACGCTGTTATCTTCAAAGCACTTTTGATGGGATGTGTTTTGCATTCCTTAGGAAAATTATTTTCTATGCAGTCTCTTTTCATGCTCCATCTCTGTCTGCACTTGTCATTGTGGTGCTACACCAACCTTCACATGTGTTCTGATGAACTTCTTCTACAAGCAGCAAACTTTCCTCCCGACGACAGTTTGGTTTACTTTGTTTCCATTTTGACAAATGACCTCGTATTAGTGTGATCTCCAAAGTGTTCATAAATAAGCCGTATGAATTACCGTATGAATACCATATAACTGTATGAATTGAACAAACTGTTTAACATTTGTTTCAGACCAAAGCAACAACCACATGATGATGTGTCATCACATGATGGAATAAAAACAAAATGGAAATAGACTTTTTGTCAGGACAGGAGGAGTTCTTCAGGAACGAAAAAGTTATCAAGGCGGTAAAATTGGGTTCAATCCTTGCTCTGATTGGCTGGTCCACTGACATAAGCAACTATATCAGGTCATTCTGTGTTTTACAGCAGCCAGCTGTCATGACCTGCTCTTACTTCTACACTTGGTCCTCTCCTGTGGTCAGATATGGAGAATTGTCTCCCCTAAAATGTCTTGATTAATGTCTTGGTCTTCACTTGAAGTGACAAACCTTCTGGTTGGTCATGTAAAACATTTGTATCTGTAATCCTCAGAACTTCGATAACTACAGATACAGACGGAACTTACTGTGGAAACGAGGAGCATCAAACCAAACAGTTCTACTCTTCAAACCCTGTTTGACCTTTTTCATGCCCACCCCACCCTAACCTACATAGCTGCCATTATCCCTAATGATTATCTCTTCTGCAACAAGATTCACTCAAGGGCATTCCCATGATGTGCATCGGCAGGTCCTTGTAATGTGGTCCTTGGCCTCAGGGGGCCAGCATTCACTTCTAATCCCTCTAATGCAAGACAGACAGGGCGATAAAGAGGATGGTAGCCGTGGAAGAAAGATAGACAGAGCAGAGGAATAGAAAGTGGGAGGAAGGGAAGAGTTCGTGAAAGGATTAAAGAAATGATGAGACAGAGAGTTATTACATTCCTCCTTTTTGTGCCACAGGGGCAGTAATGTTCTGTCAGCAGCTGGCAAGTAAACTTGGCTCTGTCGTACACATCTTCATCTCTTCATAGCTACAGTGTGTGTGTTTTTGCGTGGAGTGGAAAGCCTGAAGTGTAATTCTATCAGTGACACCCACCTAATGGGCTGCAGGGAACATCAACAACCTGTCCAGCCCTGACTAATTGCTTTTAAGACATCGTAAATAGAAGCTTAAATCTGTTTCATGCAGTGCCTGTTTTTGCAGGCTGTTCATGTTCAGAGCAGCTGTACAGGTCGGACACTGATCACAAGTGGGAATGTTCCCCTCTTAAATCTGCACTTGTTACACAACGGCAGCTGTAAATGGTAGAAGACAGGTTTTATATTAAAATATAAATTTATTATGCAGAAATCCTGTCAGGTAACTTCGGCAGCTGCTCATTTATGATCATGTGCACAGCTGATATGGGTACAACATGTAAAAATTCTCTACAAAGGAGCATGAAATATAGCATATGTGAAGAATGAGCTTCTATACAATGATCGACATCACAGCAAGAAGGTTCTGGGTCTAAACCTGCCAGCTGGCTTTCTGTGTCTGCGTGGGTTCTCACCAGTTACCTTGACTTCCTCCCACAGTCCAAAGACATGCAGGTTAACTGGTGACTCTAAATTGCACGTAGGTGTGAATGTGAGTGTGAATGGTTGTTTGTCTCTGTGTGTCAGCCCTGTCATGAACTGGCGACTTGTTCAGGGTGTACCCGGCCTCTTGGTCAATGTCAGCAGGGATTGGCTCCAGCTCCAAACGTTTACAATCAGTATGGTGACAGACAGACACACACACACACAGAGACATCATCCATTCCTGCAAAATTGGTGCTATTTTGCCCAAAGGTGGTGCTACAGTAACTCAGTGGTCATTGGTGTGAGTCATTTTAAAGTTTGATTCATTCATTGTACAATTTTCTCACACTCTCAGAGCAGATTTGAGATTTTAAGATGAACATACGTGTTTTTCTCTCCAGGTCCAGGTGGAGATTGTAAACTTTGTAACATTTTCAGTTAGGGAAATAAATTGAAAGGATTGAGTTATGTCCTGAGTACTTCCTCTGATCCTAATTGTTAAATATTTGGAGGTTATCCAGCTGCTGCTCCAGTGTGTGTGTGTGTGTGTGTGTGTGTGTGTGTGTGTGTGTGTGTGTGTGTGTGTGTGTGTGTGTATACATGTGTGTTTTGATGTAAGGTTTTGTTGTGGGCCCAGGGCCACACAGTACTTTACTTAACTTCACATCAACAGGAAACTGTAAAGCTTCAAGTACCACTCTGAGTCTGACTCATCTTTAATAGACCCCTCTGTCTGTGTAAGTTGAGTGTGTTCATTCTCTTTAATGTGTGTGTGTGTGTGTGTGTGTGTGTGTGTGTGTGTGTAATGGGGGTTGAGGCACAGACACTTGTTTGTGAGACATCCTCTTTGCTTTAATAATGGTTGCTTGTGAGTTCAAACTGTATGGAGACATTTACAGGACAAACTGGCTCCGCTCTGACGTCCAGCTGAGTTAACCCTTCAGAAACATGGCCTGCAGTTAGAAAAGATCACGTAGCAGATATTTTGTGTAGAAGAGGCATAACGGCTGCTGGCATTCTAAGGTGCTGCTTTCACTATGCAGCCCATGTAAACAAGCTGGGAGGCGTAAGGACGGTCTACTGACAGATGCTATCGAGTTGTGGGAGGTGTAGGATTCAGTGCTTGGAACGAGGCTCATATTAGGGATTAAAAGTCAGAATATCTTTGCGTCCAAATCAAGAACCAGCCTTTTTTCCCATTTGCATTGAAACTGGTCATTTTTTGTGCAAAGCATCTAAAGGTACACAAAATATCAAATGACTGTAAGCCAACTGGAACAGTCCATCCTTTCTTCCTTGCCTTGATGAGCTCATTACTGGAAACTAAATATGCAGGGAAGTCTAAATTTAATCAAGCATGTCTGGAAATGGATCGTTGTAGTGGTTGGCTTTTCACTACTTTGTTTTATACTGACTGGAGTCTGTTCACTCTAACCACTAACCACTCCTAAGAGCCACAAGTGATCAATAACTGCTAGACTAAAAACAAAGTTTACCTTGCCTGTTGTCCTAAATCAAAAACTGACTCCAGAGTGTCTGCAGTTAAGTCTATACCTGATCAATTCTGACCCACGAAAGCTTGACACAATATGAGAAGAATAAATCTCCATGTTTGTTAGCTTTGCCACTATCTTGACTGGAAGGAAGTCAGCTGCATGTCACCACTCTGCATCTATGCAGAAACATCAAGCTCTCCTAGTTAACAAATACCACGTGCAGCATTGATTATCTCAGGATCAGTGACTTGACAGCATTAATCAGATTTTCTGACCACATATTGTTACTGAATATTGTCTGATTGATCTGGACAGTAGTAATTTGCAGTAGTAAGTATATATGTCTTAGTGAAGACAAGGGTATACTTGAAGTAGTGACCAATTATAATGCTTGAAATATGAGTAGTTGATTACACTCTGGTATGCCATCGTGGGCGTGTGTGTGTTTGTCTTTGTGTTTGTGGTCATCCTCTGCTCTTCGGTTTCCCGTGCAGACAATCCAGCTCATTAAGCAAACAGCAAACAAATGTAGAGCTGCGACAGTTTCATTCATCACACTGATACAGATCATACAGGGATGTGCATGCAGGGACACACACTCCAAGTTTGGATTGGTGTTTATGTTTCTGTGGGATGACAAAGGAAAGAGAGAAGCTGTAAATAATAGAGCAATAGATGGAAAAGTGGTTACCTGTGTTCCTCCCAGCCTATCAACAGGTCATAAACCTCTTGACTATGAGGAAATACCCAAGACATTTGAATGTTGGTGTGTGGATGTGTTTGTGTGTGTTTGTGGGTCAGCAGTGGGGTGCAGCTGCATGTGTACATAATCCTCTGTATCAGCACAGTCCTGGGTGTGTCTATTTGTTTGCAGTGTGTGTGCTTTCCGACAGCCACATCAACTCCCTGACCCTCACAACCCTGCTCTTAATGCTCCTGCACCTTTACACTCTGTTTCTCTGCCAGCTTAGAAAGAGCACTTGTTCTTCCTGTTCAGCCTTTTGCTTTATTACGACAGCCACGTTGATTGATGTTACACTCGGGTGGGATAACATGAATAACAGCAAAGCAGAAGGAAACAGGTGGAAAGACAAAATTTCAAACTGCCCTTTGGATATAGACTAGAGTTATGGTAAATGTAGATCAGAACAAAGATCCAAATAAAGCCATAGTTACATGTAATGTGATGTTGTGGCAGCTCATCTCTACAGTAGCACTTTCATGTGTGTATGCCTGAGAATCAGAATCAAATACATCTCTCAAACCGCCTTTGCCTGACTTGTGTTATAAATTGCCGTGTCCTTTCGTGATTCACTGCACTGGTGATGTAAACCTAACGTACACAAGGCCAACCATGTGGAAAGAACTTGACCAGCTCAGAACCTGAAGTTAAGTCAAATGTGTCATTAGTCATAAGTCAGCTTTAACGCTGCCATATGTTACAGAGGATTGAAACTTGAAAACACAAAGCACTGCTGAGGCCTTACCTCAATTCATTTGTTACAGATGTTACAATGTGTGTACCAAATATATGTCTGTATTTTCTACACCTCTTTGCAAGACATTTCATGCAAAACTTTATGTTGGGAGTGTTGTAGTATTCAAGATTGTTATTTTAAGGTCTCGGAATCGACCGTATTTGTCTGTCTTGTCTTGAGCAAAGAGGACTCTGGATTTTATTTCAACACAACTACTGTAATATCACCAAGTTTTTCCCATTAATCATCTAGTAATGTCTAATTTGTCCCACCACACTGAATGGAAAATATTCAGATCTTCTTGGTCTTGACTTGTCTCGACCCCTCAAAGTCTTGGTCTTGACTTGGTCTTGGTTATGGTTGTCTTGACTACTGTACAGCACTGCATTGTGGGACTAAAAGAGAAGTCATTCCACATGGCAATGCATCCAACAGTTGTTAAGATTGTTTCCCTTTTTTGTGAGTGGTTTTGGATAAAAGTGTCAGCTAAATGACCAAATGTAAATGTAAAATGTAAATTGGATCAAATTTGTGGCCAACCGGCCAACTGACATCTAGTCATGCTGCTACCATAGCTAAAAATAACCATTGCAGCAGTGTCACTACACTCCTACACTCATATAAAGTGACTGAAACGATCTGTATGATATAATAGCAGGCTTTGTAATAGTTTTGTTGACACTCTGACCTTCCATCTATCACCAACCTATTAGGACAAATGTTTTTTCATGACTCATTGACCTTTCCTCTAGTACCACCACCTAGTCTGTGTCTTGATGTTGGTATAGAATCAACTGATTCAAGGAAATTGAGCTACTGGAGCATTTTATAACAGAGGATAATCTTAGTCTCAGTTGCCTCTTTTTTAAATATATGCTTCAGTGGTTTCCATGGGTACTGTGTACAATGTCATTCACCTGACATTCTGTCCAACACTGTCCCTCTTTGACCCCACTGCTGCTGTTGTTGTAGATGCAGGTAATGATTCACTTAATGATTAACTCATCTTACCTCTGACCTTTCATGTGTTTGTGAAAGAGAAAGAAAGGAAGAGAATCGCAAATTGCTCATTACTTTCTGTCCTCAGTCTTTTAGTTTGTCCAACCATATCCTCATGTCCTCCATTACACATTACAAGAAGAATCCTACAAAATACACACACAGAGCACATGGAAACACACACACACACACACACACACACACACACACACACACACAAACACAAGGGGAAACAAAGTGTTCACTGAATTGTTCAAAGCCAAGAACACACTGGGTCGTCACGTGTTTCCTGAATCTGACTACCATCATACCCATCTTGTTGTCCTATCATGGTCCAATCAGATTCCACTTTTCTTTTTACTCTAAGGAAGAGGGATTTAAGCAGCACCCACCACAGACTGATGGTGAAACCGAATCATTACAGTGGCAAGAAGGAAAGGTTTCCCTTCAGAGGCAGAAACATCGAGCAGAATCTGGCTCATGGTGGACAGCCATCTGCTGTGACTGGGTTTAGGCATTTACATGTGTGTTTTGGACTGTTTTTGCCATGTAGCTATTTGAACAGAAATTTCTAAACGTTTTTGGGGGGAGCTTTGTTTATCCCTGCAGTGGACTTGTGAGTATTTTCCATCAGTTAGCCCAAAGCATGCTGGGATATGCCTCAGAATGCCAGATCTGTCTCCGGTCTTGACATTAATGTGACTGTGGTTGCTACACAATGCCTGTAAACAAGACACAGTGTTGATGTGTTGGCTTTGATTGCAAATGCACACCTCAGACATTCTTACACATATTTGTTGTGAATACTTGTATAGACGAGTGTGAGGGTCTGTGTTTGAATGCCAATAAAATTATTCTGTCTAAAGGCAAGGTGAAGAAGAATCTTGACAGCTTTTTGCAGAGCTACAGGATATCCAATTAAGAGCAACATAATGCCTGCATTAGTCATTGCATTAGCCTAATTATGTTACTATAACAGTAGAAAATATCACAAGTAAGTCTATGAAGGGACACACTGAGTCATGTGTCATGAGGTCTGGGTCTGTCAGGGTGAACCCAAGACTACCAAAAACAAAAGCGACTGTACGTGTCACATTGTGACCTGATGGCCCTTGTTTTCTCTGTGTCTTTGTGTTCCGTCACATTTCTTGCTGTGGTTTCTATTCTTGTATAGAAGACACGACATTGAATCAAAGAAATATTTAAAGTTTGCGTGAAGTGTGTTAAAACAACACAGGGAACTGCCAACTACAGTACTGCAGTCACAAAATCCCACAGATTTCACATAGACCCCCATTATAAAACAGGAGACCTCCAGCTTCCAACAGGGTCAATGATTATTATTTATTATAAGAATTTTGAAGCCATGTAGAATGTTTGTAAGATGTTGCTGGAGCCTGGAAAAGCTGTTTTCTATGCATGATCTAATCTTATTGTAAAGTCTACTGGACAGGCCAGCAACAGATGTGGCTAGGGAGACACTAATGCACATGATTTAGTGTGTGGGTAAGCAGCTTTAATTTGAATGTCTAGGGAAGCTCAGCCTTAATGACCATACTGTAGTTTGAAGCAAGAGCTCTGTTAGAACCAGAGAAAGACACTACGGCATATACCTTATGACAATCGACTGTGGACCTGGTCCTCAACGTATGACACTGCTACTACCGTTCAAGCTGAGCCATGAACACCCACAGCATTTCATGTGAATGGAGCCAAACGTTTTTCAAAATTCCTCATCACGCGAAAAGGTGTCTGTGATTGTGGTGTCAGAGGAAAGGTCAGGAGGTCATCTAAATCATCAGAACCATGTGCTGTACGGACACACTGACTGACATCACATTCAGGCTGAATATGATCATCTGGAGATGGTGTTATGTTTGTCAGTGTCCTTTAGATAACACATTGGTGTTGTCAACACAAGTATACCAGCTTATGCACATTCTTCACACATATTCTCATAAATCTGCTCCTAAAAAAGACAAACAAATCTTCGTCCTTTAAGTAAACCATCGAGAAAACATTTAGAGTGAGGCCTGAATGGACTGCACATTCCTGTAAGAGAAGATTCTTATCTGCCCGTGTTTTCATTGTTGATGTATGAGATAGTTTGGTTTTGCTTCACAGAGCGTTTACAGAAAGTCAAGATAAATGCCTCACACTCTTCACCTGCGTGTGTGTGTGTGTGTGTGTGTGTGTGTGTGTGTGTGTGTGTGTGTGTGTGTGTGTGTGTGTGTGTGTGTGTGTGTGTGTGTGTGTGTGTGTGTGTGTGTGTGTGTGTGGTGGACAGAGTGATGACGTGCAGGTGTACTTTCTCACCACTTGGGGGAAGCACTGAGTCCTTGTGAAATTCAACATGATCGTGCAGAGCAGAAGCTCTTTCCACGGTGATGATAATATAAGATCTTTCTAGTCTTCTAACTATGAGTCTATGACCTGTTCATTAATAAACTAGACAGCATGCTGTTCAGTACTGAAATAACAACAGAAGAAATTATTTTGAGCTCTTAAACCTCTTTAATTGACAAGCTGCACAGACACACTGACATTCAAATATGAGTCCAGCTGGTTCAAATCTGTAACTGTAAACTGAATTCTACTCCATGCAGACTGTGTTGGGTAAATGTTGCCAGCCGGTTACCATCAAACTGAACTGAACTGCCATGAGTCACCTGATTGTGACACATTAAGCTGAACATACAAAGTGACTGATCAATCAATCACCTGCTCAGCTGAATCAAACAGCTCCTGACACAGCGTGTCTCATGATAAATGTAGTTATTAGATATTGATTAAAGCAATCACTTCACTAAATAAATACCTCCACCGCTCATTTTACCTTAATATTACATTTCACTTTAATCATTTCTTCTGACATTAGAGGCACTCCAATGCGCACACACACACACACACACACACACACACACACACAGAGAGACTGCAAGAAAAAGCAGCTTATTAACATGCAACACCAACCTCACAGTGCAAGTAGAACAAAAACTTGGATATCAACCGTTAATATTGCCACATATGACCTGTTTATTTAACAATAACCCCTGCTCTCACATCAAACCATACTAGAAAGCAGTAGAGCCTGTGTTGAATCCAAACAGATTTTTTTTTAAATGAAGTCATGTACGACCTCTTTTCATTACAAAATGCACAGTGATTAGACAAATGTGCTGTCTTCATCCTCTGTAGGACTTCACCTGTTAACACAGGCAGTTTTTGGCACAGACAGATCATCTGTTGGACCAAACAAACAAATAATATATAATATATATTATAATATACACTATAATAATAATATTTTTAGCTTTTAGGCCTATTAGTTTAGGATTTAGTGAAAATAAAGCATGCTTTATAAATGTCCACATGATGACACTATCTGCATCCAACATTAATGATTTTTTTACCTGACTAAGGATTGTATGGATGGATGGAGAGAACAGAGAAGGAGAGAGAGAATCAGTAGCTGCGGAGTGAGCTCTTGTGTTTGCATGTTGACACTTGCTAGAAGACACAAACTCCACATTCCTCTACTGACCTGTGTGTGTGTGTGTGTGTGTGTGTGTGTGTGTGTGTGTGTGTGTGTGTCTGCGTGTGTGTGTGTGTGTGTGTGTGTGTGTGTGTGTGTGTGTGTGCGCGCGCGCTGATAGATGTTATCTTTTATTAGCATTCAGTAGAATTGTATCGTGATGACACAATCGTGTCATATTTTAGTTACAAAATATTTATTGAAAGTAAGCATGTCACTAGAAGAAGAATTACTAAAAATAAACTTCTTTAGGTACTTGACTATTTCAATTTTATGCTATGACACTAAATTTTAAGAGACAGAACATATGATGTGCTTCAAACATGATGCATTATTCACTTCAAAATACCTCCTTCTTAAATCATTTCAGTCTGTGATTGAACCCTGAAAGTTTGATTCTCTTGAAAATTGGAAATTGAAATAACTGCCAGAATAATGATTCGATGTAAATCAGTTTCTTTCAGGAGTTATGTTAACTTCATAAATGTACTGGCGCTGCTGCTACAACCTGCTTTTTATTTTATTTTTAGAACATTGTAAACTGCTCATACATTATTACATGAGTGATGATCATTTTATAATATACTGTATATAACAAAGTTGTATCAATGATGATCTGACCTCCGTCCCTGCTCCTCTCTCTTCTATCAGAGCTTCTTGTTCAATCGATCAGTTCAGTTATCAAAATTAAAGTAACAATGGCACTTTGAACGTGAACAACATTTCAAAAGCTTTGTTAAATACACTACAGGCACAGCCAATCAGATCTAATCGGGTTTATTGTCACATTCATTGTTCTTTTTAAAAACTATTCCACAAATGAAACTTCCTGGAAGCATTTTATTTTGAGAGTTTATTCATGATAATCTGCTCTGTTTGAAATTCTTATGGCTCTTTTCTCTTGTAGTGACTGTTGGGCACAAGCAGTGACCGTTGCAAAATTCCCCTTTAATCCAAGGAATTATTATTTTAATTATTATTTTCATGAAACATGCTGCAGGGGATGCTGTTTAGGGGGCGCTAATGAGCCATTTTGCCACACCAATGTGCAAGACCCATTTCTGTTCTGTGTGCCACATTTCATGAGGTCTCAAAAATGAAAAATAGGACCTCTGCAGCAGTTCCTGCATTTCACTGCAGCCATGTTATGTGTTCTCTGTAGTAGACACAGGAAGAGACATTTATCTCCTTCCTGTACGGTCCAAAACACAAAAAAAGTCAGACCTGTCTGACTGTGCCTCTCTTCCCCACTCTGCTCCTTTCCACTGATGAACTAATACACCTTAGTATGTGATAAAGTACAGTAATAGGATACATTGATGTGATGTGTATCTCTGGGTATCTGTGTTTTCACAGAGCATCCAGTAGATATTGGAAATGTCAGTTTCCCTAAGTATCTCAAGTTCTTTTAAAAATCTTAGTCCAAAGATGTTAGTTTGGTTCGGGACAAATTCACTTGGTTCTCAAGTTCACAATCTTCCTTTTGTCAGGAGATGGTGGGAGCAGACTCACACAAAAACACACAACCACTGACTTGAGTCCTGCTCATGAAGGATTTGCTTTTCAGTTTCTTAGAAACCCATTCAAATCCCATTTGACTGAAATTCATCATGCATTCATCAAATTGAAATGTACAAGCAAAGAAATACAAATATTAATGACAAATAAAAGTTAAGTTGAGAGAGTTGTTAACTCTTCTAGGAAATCCTAGGTTAGAAAATAGCCTGAGTTCCATGATCATGCAGGGGTAGTTCATACAGCAGCTATATTTTTGTAGTGTGGGATGAAGATGTGGGCTTGGAATGTGAAGTGTCTGAGAATCGAATAATGTGGGTGATGTAGGAATGCTGTCACCTCTCAGTGTCACTTAAGGTAAAAAAAAAAAAAGAACTGAACTCCAGCTGAGGCTATAATGAAGCTTCAGTCATTGGAAGAGGACAAATAAATTCATTTATCAAATCATTTTAATGTGAAATAAAGATTGTATCAAACCTCAATGTAGTCTCCTTCACCTCACCCACAGGTTTCTGAGGAGCTGTTGTGAAGCTCAGTGTGGTGGCTCTGGTCGGCTTCAGGCTAATCTAAAAAGAGGTGGTGCATGGGTGGAGCTGGTTGCTCAAACAAGCCACCTGTGATGGCACTCATCTGTCAATCAAAGCAGCCAAACTCTTAATTCTGCATAACTTTAAGCCTTAATATCATTTGAACAGGTGAGTTGTATATAAATTCACCCTCAGTACAGTTGTCATGAACGGGGAAATTAGCTATAGAGACCAAAACTGTTTTTTGTACCAGGCTGTAAACATGTTTATTTCTGCTGTGAAGTTGGACATTTTAACATAGAGACTTATGGAGACTGACTCACTTCTGGAGCCAGCCTCAAGTGGACAACAAGAGGAACTGCAGTTTGTGGCACTTCTGCTTTGGCTTCACTTCACAGCCACGGAGGTTGCCGCTTGGAAAAATCTGATTTGTGTTATGATCCCTCAACACAGGAACACAGTGTGAGGCAATTCTGTACTGAAGAACTGTAACATTGGAAGGTTCTCCGTTGATTTGCTCAGCTGACACATCCTCAGATGTTTTTTTCCAAACCTGGACTGGATCATGCTGCTCTTTGTCTGCTGTTGTGGAAATAGGGATCAGTTAATAATATGCAAATCAGATGGTGTGTTTTCAGTTTGTTCTGTTGGCGGATAATGCTATTGTATTTATTACAATTCATTTTGATGAATTTAGTTGAGTTTGAATTTTGCCCACTCCTTGTGTTGACACCTTACTACATAAAAACACATGGTTATATACGGAACATGTCACACTAGTGGCATCTAACAGTGTGTTGTTGTTGAGTAATACAGCCAGCAGAAGATCTAACCAGGAAACAGTTTCCCCCACATGCCAGGAAATGCATCATCCTCTGACACACACACACACACACACACACACACACACACACATACACACTGTGCCACGCCTCTCCACACACACAGGCAGTGATATGACATCCTGCCCAGTTGGACATGTGTGTGTGTCACTGCTGACTGCTGTGCCTCCACATCAGGTAAAGAACAGCTCTCTCCTTCCTGTTTGAACACTTTAAACTGGTTCGCAGTGCTCTGGGTTCATGACGATGGTTCTTCTTATGTTGCTGTCAGGACACTTGTGTTTTTCAGGGTTGGCATTTCAGATCTGAACGTGTGAAAACTAGTTTGCATGCTTGTCAGTTGTGAGTGTGTTTGGTATCTTAGCACAGGGAACAGAGAGCTGAGTGTATTCATAACATATAAACTATTATAGCAACAAGAAATGAAATGGTTATTGGAAATAGGGGTAATGAATGTGTGACAGAAACGACTTGCCTGTCATAATTAAGATGGGTTAATGATTGGAACATGGTACTTGATTGTTTTGTTGTTTTCTGGGGAACAGTTTATTACTTAGTATTTTGGGCTGTAATACTGTAAATGTACTCTGCTGTTACTGTATAGAAGACATGTTCACAACATATAGTTAACATTTTTCAAAGGGTTAGTAACTTCCTAAAAACACTTCAGTGTAGTTTTTTATCAGATGTTACGCAAACAGAGGAAAGTAGCACATTTGTTTTGGACTATTTTCAACAGTGATCTTTAATCCACACTTCAATGAATCAGTCAGTTACATTTTGAGTGAGTGCTATTCAGATGACAAGCTCATAATATGACAGTAAACAGTAAAATGTGTAATAATAAACTAACCAAGTCAATTAAGAGACTTTTTAAAATACAAACGTGATCGAATAGATCTGAAAAACACATTTGTAGTGCTCTAGTGAGTGTAAACTACTGTGTGTGTGTGTGTGTGTGTGTGTGTGTGTGTGTGTGTGTGTGTGTGTGTGTGTGTGTGTGTGTGTGTGTGTGTGTGTGTGTGTGTGTGTGTGTGTGTGTGTTTTCATGGTATGTTATCGGACAATAATGGAGGTCTGTGGTCAGAGGAAGGTCGATCAAGCTTGGATACACACACATCACATCTGAGGAAGATCAGTTCATCTTTGCTTTGGGTCTTTTTGACAATAAGAGAATAAAATATAGAATATGATTAGGCATATCCTTTAAAGTCACGTTTGAGAGATGCAGAGTTTGTCTCTTACGTTAAGCTGAGCTTCCTGTTACTTTCATCAGCACTTTGACTTCTGCGTGATAGTTGGAAGAGAAAATGATTTTATGATAACCTGATAGAGGGCAGCTCGCAAACACAAACATTCATGGAGGTAAAAAAAAAAGTGGTGTCTTGGTTAGTCTGTGTGTGTCCAATCAGGATGATTTTATTATTATTATTTTATTTAATCATTTATTTCTGTCCACAGCGTGGACCATAGCTCATATATACTGTATATACAGTAGAGTGTATACCAAAACACACAATTCAACAAAACAACAACAAACCAATAGAATACAAATACCATGAAAACTTCCAGCAGACAGAAATGAGGGTTTAAAAGAGGAGTGCCTGATTGTGGCATACATGAATGAGTCTAATGTTGGAAAATAAAATGAAATGATACAAATTTTGCATATTTATACTGTGATAAAAATTTCTCAGCTCAAGGTTCACTTGGTAGTATAGTCTGGTCTTCTTCGTATCTGTTTCCAAGATCAACCATGAATCACTTCCAAGCTCCATGCTCATTTTCTTAAGAACTTGACAGGCCTGACGCTTTATTGCACAATTATTTTTCATCTTAAGAGAATTTCCGTAGAGGTCACCAATGTATTTTGTATTTTGTAATGGCGATACGCCACTCACGTTCACACACTTACAACGCAGTCAGTCAAATTTTGAACAGAACGGCAGTAACAGCTCAGAATGGATGTGTGTTGTAGTCTGTAGTCATCCTCACACCTAATTCTGAGTAATCAGATGAAACGTTTGTTGTAGGGGAGTGGTGAAATTATCTGAGAATGTGAATCAGTTATCTGTGAGTGGAGGTGATAGATGCAGACAGTTGAGGTTCAAATCGCACCGACTTTAATAAGAAATGAAATCAAGTCATTTTTAACGACGGTGAAAGATGTGGGAACACTCATCCTCAGTAGAACTGTGATGTTTAACAGACAATGAGCTGTGTACTGTGTGAACTGAAGACACTTTTATGAGTGTGAAAGTGACTGTTGGATAGTTTTGCAGAAACTGATGTGAAATCCCGGAAATAATTTTCATAATACACTCACACTTCCTGCTTTTTTTCTGTTACACGTCACCTTTGCCACATCTTTTTTACATGTCTCTCCTCTCTCTGTCTATCTATGCCTCTTCCTTTGTCTGTTTGTTCTGACTTTTTAAAGTCAAAGTAAATAGATGGGCACACACAAAAATGAATGTGCACATCAGCATTGCCTCATCTGCTCTAGTTTTGTTTTGGTACCACTATAAGGAAGTGGTCTGGTTTTAAAACATGCCATAGAGGTTATGGGATGTTTTACAAACCAGACCAACAGTGTGACACATGCATACAGAGTCATCATAGAGCTTAAACAGAGTTTAGCTAAATGAAGATACAGCTCAGTTTTTTGTTGTTTTTTTTTCTTTGAGCAAGCGGTGAGCGATTTGCAGAGGGAACAAACAGCTCTGTTAGCGACGAACAGAAGCTGTAAATCTCTCGGGGAATCAATTTACTTCTTCTGCAACTGTTACCGTTCTTAAAGCAACGTTAAGTGAGAACTGATTTCTGGGGGCGCCGGTTAGCTCACCTGGTAGAATGTGTGCAAAGTTCAGTCTTTCTGCAGCGGCCCAGGGTTCGACTCTGACCTGTGGCCTCTCTCCCCCACCCTCCTGACACTCTTCAGCCGTATCTGTCAAATAAAGCCCAAAAACGTTTACATTACACTTTCAGAGTGTAATCCCACTGTGGTAAATATGCACAGCTGTACTCGAGTATTTGTTCTGATTACATTACTTCTGATCAAAAACTAGCGAGTCGACAACTTTGCTAACAGCCAAACATCAACAAGGTCACCAACAGCAGACATAGCAGCCAGCTAATATTACTGACTGGTCCAACAGCAGTCAGCCCAGCTCGGCGTCTGTCTTTCAGCCTTTTATTTCACCAAGCTCTCACCAACCACTAAAAGTCAGTCCCACATTTACTCTTGTCCAGCGGCTTCTTGCTCACTCACTCTCTCCTTTTCCCTTCTTAGCTTCCTCCGTCAACATCCTCTTCAGTCTCTTCATCTCTTCCATACCTCTGCTGTGCTCCCCTCACCTGGATCTGGTGCTCTTTCCACTGTCCAACCATGGCACAAACGCTAACACTCCCTTAGTGCTCTGGGTTCAGCCAGGCTGGCAAACTGAGTTAACATTAACTAACACTAACACAAACTGTACTCTCCATCAGGAAACTCTGTAAATGATAGAGAGTTGAGGTGGAGCAGCCGGAGGACATCAGAGGGAAAACCAGAAAACATTTTCTCCATAAAATATGATCCAGTTTCACCAAAATCAGTCAAATAGTTGGTGGTGTGTGATCTAGTGCCATAAACCATTAAACACTAGAAATACTGTTTAACTGATTAGAATTCATTTTCGGATGATTTCAATTCTGTTATTTTCAAACAGAGAAGTTGCACAAGGTTGCTTTATGTAACGGTGGTTCTTGTAGCTGCAATCAGATTAAAATAACCTCAATCTCACACCAGAAACCACACAACAGCCATGTGTAACCCCTGCTCAGGCTAAGACTGATGCCACATGTCACATGACCTGACTATAATGTTTTTCTCACATTACTGCTGACCACGTGTGAAAAAACTCGGACTTGTGAGATCAGATCAGGACGTTTACCTAAAGAGGCATATGGTTAAGATGCTGATTGAAGAAATGATCATAGTTTAATGAGTCCATCCTGTCCACTTGCAGATTGTTGCTTCAACTAAAGGTTTTATTCATGCTTGTCATTTCATTTTAAGTCTATACTTCTGTATTCTATAAGTCTATTCATCATATAAGCAGTCATTCTGACACGATTAAATTAACTTAAGACTGATGGACCTAACCAAACACAAAACACTGGCTGCAGTACTGTCATGGAGAAACATAAAAGGATATTTGACTACAACTATAATATTGCATAATTATAATTGATATAATTATATTAATGTCATAATGAAATCATCATACAATTCATACTTCAATTAGTTCATATGCAAGTTTATATTAAACATATCTGTTGCAGCTTCTTATCATTCGAATAGCAAATTCAGCTATTGTGCTTTTCATCATAACAGAAATCCTATAAGAAAAGTAAATATAGAGAATATATCTATTCAATTCATCATGTTTTAAAGAGAATATTATAACATATTATTTAGTATGTTAATCAAAATACAAACTGAAAGTGATTTACTTGAGCACTGAGGATTGTCCTTAGGTCTTCATCTCAGGCTGTATCCAGTTCCAAACCAAGCAGTTACCTCCCTGGCTATAAAGTGAAGCCAATGCACAAAGTGCCAAAAACTGCAGTTCCTCTTGTCGTCCACTTGAGGCTGGCTCCAGAAGTGAGTCAGTCTCCATAAGCCCCCATGTTAAAATGTCCAAGTTCACAGCAGAAATAAACATGTTTACAGCCTGGTACAAAAAACACTTTTGGTCTCTATAGCTAATTTCCCCGTTCATGACAACTGTACTGAGGGTGAATTTTTATACAACTCACCTCTTCAAATTATATTAAGACTTAAGGTTACGCCCATTTCTGGATCAGCCAGGAGGTGACGCAGCCAGAGCCAACACACTGAGCATCCCATGGCTCTTCAGAAGCCTGTGGTTGACGTCATGGAGACCACATCCATGTTTTACAGTCTATGGTCCCAACAACCTCCACCAGTCAGATGGTAGGACGCCTTGTATGTTGTCTAAGAAGCAAAACCATGAAATCACTCACTACTGTGGGTGCTCAGTAATAACTGAAATTGGTCCAGATGAACTTGTTCCGAAATACTTTTGAAAGTGTAGAGACAGAGAGAGAGAGAGAGAAGTGATTTAAGTATTGAGGGTAGTGAAAGTGAAAATGTTGAGCCACATGGAACTGCAGTGTGGTGGCTGCAGCCCTCCACCTCCATGACTGAGTCCTGTCCACTTGCAGACTGTTGCTGCAGCTTCAGCTCAGCCACTGTTGGGTAAATGATTCTGACGGGAGAGGAGGAGGTGGAGTTTGTCCTCTTAGGGATTAGTGGAAGCTCCTTGGGTCATTTGCATGTGAATGGATCCCAGAGCTGCTTTTAGCCACCAACATCCCCCTCCCTCTCTCTCTTTTTGTCTCTCACCCTTTCTCCACTCCTCACACTCCCCCTGACATCAGGGAGAACCGAGGAGAGAGGGAGAGAGGCGGTCAGAGAGGGAAAGAGAGGCTGAGAGAGAGTGCAGGGCCATCACTGTTGTGTCGGACAAACGGTGCAGAAAGAGGAGTTTAGAAAGCAGAGACAGTTCTTGTAACGGAGAACCCTTCACTGCCAACCAGAGTGTCACACAACGGGATTTTGTGAATGAAAGAAGGTAGGAATTTGTTTTTGTTTCTTTGATCCCCCGTGGTTATCGTTGGGGTATGCTCAGTCTCCTGGGCTAACAATGAAAGCTGACAGGACTGGTCCACTTTGGCGGTCAGATTGGGGGTGGGTGGGGGGGTCTGTAGTTTGGAAACCAGCCTTGGCTGGCTTCTTACAATCTGCTGAATCAAACAGATCCTTAAAGTTGGTGCTGTTGCTTGAAACTGAAGTCCACTGTGACTTTCACAAACTCCTATAGAACATTTTTAATTATGAAATGTACTCACTCACCACTCTTTGTAACACGAGACATGTGACAAGGCTGCAACTAACAATCATTTTCATCATTTATTCATTTCTGGTCTATAAAACAAAACTTCAAAATGAACCCTAAAAACCTGAAAACCCAGTGATGTCATCATCTTGTCTGTCTCACCAACACTTTGAAACCCAACAATATTCACTTTACTATGTAAGATAAAGAAAATGCAGCACAACACTACAGAATGGATTTGAATAATTGATTGTCAAAGTAGCTGCAGATTAATTTACATTAACACATTTATCAACTAAAGCCAGACACCAGTTCTTCTCTCTTCAGGTGACATTTTGCATTGATACATTTCATTAAAGGATCATACTGCTTTCTAAAGACTTGGATTACACAGCTAACACTGTTCTCACCAAAATACTTTTGGAAGTGAGGGGACACTGTGATATGACTACAAGAAGTCAGGTGGGTTAATAAACAAGAGCAGTCACATGATCTGACGGGTTGGAAACAAACCTTCTGGGTACCTCAGCCGCCATTAAAGAGAAATTGAAGGAGAATGGTAAAATCATCCAAACTGTACATAAACATGCATCACAGACCCACTTCCTGCTTCAGCTATGAGCTACTGTACTTATTGATGTTGGCACACAGGTTTCCTGAACAATGAGGTATATAATGTGGCTAATGGCTATGATTGTCTACTAACTCATCTAACTGCTTGCGTTTGATTCCTTGTCAGACTTAGTTGGAATGTCACCATCTTCCCAGATCTCAGCCATTCAGTATTATTTTAACCGAACTACATCTACACAAATGATACCTAGGTTGACATGACCTGGAATCATCCTGAATAAGTTACTTTTTACTAAATCAAAATCACAATTTGCCTGCCTGAGGATGCTTTACAGTCCATACAGCCTGCAACACTGCTTCACAGGACAGACATGCAGGAGATACTGTCAGCAAATATGTAAACCTTTCAAGTCAACGGCACATTCAGCATGATGACAGTTTGTGTTGTGTAATCGTTACAATCAAAAACTGTGTGTGGTTTCTTCCTACTCGTACACAAGAGGAAGTCTGTTTTAACCAAACCCTGGTGAATTCAGGATTCTGCAGCTTGGTGATACAGTCGGGTTCAGATGAAGCAGAGGACTCATGCAGACTTAAAGCTTGGACAGCTCGGAGACTTAAAAGGTACCCAACAGGGTAGAGAGCTGAGAAAGTTCTTTTGAATTACAGAAACAGAAGCACAGAGGTGTATTAAAACAGTTTCAACAAATCAAACTGTGTTCTAAAACAAAGACTGCAAACAAAACTATTCCTTACTCAAGAAAGTGGAACAGGAAATGAAGTATCAACATAAGACACAGAGATCCAGATTTCTGAGAGGCCAGGGCGTCCCTACTGTTTTACCATAAGTCATGACGCTCAGTACTTGGGACGTGTAGATCCATGTTTGATTCTTCAGTAGGTTCAATTCAAAATGAATAAGTGCAAGCTTCTGCCAGCTCAGTATCCGCCTGTTCAGACAAGTTTCTGTCATTAAGTCTGTCTACTTCAGATTCTGTTGTTAATCATGACTCATCACATGTAGTAAGTCGAGGCTGAGGGTCAGGTCAAGCTGAACAGGACTTAAAAGCATTCAGCTGGCCAAGTTTGAGATCACACCAAATCTGTCATTGTCTGTCATTTGCCTCATTTCCACTGTATGGTAAGGTCCAGCTTGACGTTTAGAACTTTTGATTTTCCATTGGTCAGAGTTGTGGATATTACCTGGTACCTTTTATAGTATCACCTTTCTCAAGGTTCCAAGCTAGCTGAGCCAATACTAAAAGGTGGAGTGTAAACACTGCAGAACACTGATTTTTTTTTTAAAGTGTGTCTTGTCGCAGTGACATACTGAGATACCTAATCAAGAACAGCACCTTTGATATCTTACATTGTTAGTGAGTTTGTGTGTTGAAGATACAGCGGTTTAATGTAGCATCGCTATGACAATCAGCGAAGAATCCTAGTCTATTTGAGGTGGCGCTATCTGTAGTGAAATACAAAATAGTGAAAAGTACCTTTTAGTAAAAGCAAGTCAAGTCTAATCAAGTAGTGCCGTACCTTGCAGTAGAAATGAGGCTATTGACAAGAATTGAGTAAGCTTGGATTGGCTGGGACATGTCATGGTAGAGTCTGACTAAAAACCTGCTTTAAACAAAGTGCTTGATAGATTGTCAGCATGTGAAAGCTTTCTGATGGCATGAGCACACTGACAATTAACCCAACAATCACACACATTTGATGATCAGCAGAGGTGAGAAAATAAACCAGGTCTGAACCTTCTCTGAACTTTATGTGCTTTGTCAGAGGACATATACAAAATATCTGAGGCTTGGGGCCGTGAGTTGTGGTGCGTTCTTTTGCGTTTGCGTTCACACTTCAGCTATCATAGTCTGCTAGTGACAAGACCTGAGTGAGTGACTTTTACTTGGTTTCAGCAATGTCAGTAAATTGTGCTTAGTTCCTCTGTGGCACTCAGGGGAATTTCTTGATGAGGATAAAGCATGAATTTAAATAGTTCTCTTCTCCCTTTTTAAGTGATCCCACCCCAGTGTGGTGATACCATTGTGTCTTCACACCTTTTGGTAATGCAAACATTTTCTCAATTGTTGAGTGAGGACAATCACTTTCAGAGCCCAAATGTTTCAGCATGTGATGGCTGATGGCCTCCCCCTATCTAACCAACCCCCAGGTTGATATTTTGATATTCATGAAAACATTAACACCTCTAAAGAACACAGTGATGAGGTGGTGGATGGGGGTGGGGTGTGACTGATTCTTTGTCATCATATGTCATGGCGTTATTCATTGCGTGTTTAGAGGATGAGTTTTGGGAAAACACTGAGAACTACAAGTTTAAACATATTCTGCTGGCACCTTCTCCTGCTGCAAAATTGGATAATCTCAACTGCAAATGTCA
This sequence comes from Sciaenops ocellatus, assembly GCA_033000465.1. Classification (NCBI taxonomy): domain Eukaryota; kingdom Metazoa; phylum Chordata; class Actinopteri; family Sciaenidae; genus Sciaenops; species Sciaenops ocellatus. The sequence goes on along the minus strand of CP136877.1, from coordinate 2,522,221 downwards.
AAAGGCTAAGCAAGGAGAATGTGGACTAAGACTTTAGACATGGCATACTTCATCAGAAGTGCTTGTTTTATGGTTGAACGGCTTTGGAAACCTCCTCCCCGCACACCATCTTTCCAGCTTTCGGAGAGGCGGCTGCATCCAACAAGCTTATCAATCTGTAACTCTTTGAAACCATCAATCAAACATTCACACCCACTTCATGCAGTGATTATTCAGGTGTGTGGATGTGAGCGAGTAATCAATTCTTTTCACAGCTATTTCTGTCACTTTTTGTGTTTACGACTGAGCATATCACTACGATTATGACTTCCTCTCAGGGGAGTCTGGAATTTTGCGCCAATATTTCCATATTTAAATTATTATTACTTTCAGACAACATGCCATATAAATGAGTTCTTGCTCAAAACAACGTATGGTGTGTGTTCTCACGTACTCTCTCTAGTCACTCACTCAGTCCTCCACAACATTACAAACTTCTACATGTTTGTGATAAAACTGCAGTACTTTACTAACAGATGACTGTTGTGTGTCATACAATATGTGTGCATTTTCATCTGTTTCACTTTTTGAGAAAGAAAAGCTGGCTCGTCTCCTTCTGTCTGTGTCTTTTCAGTTGTATCCGAGCAAACGCTGCCCGGGGTTCTAGCACAGTCTCTTTCTCCTGCGATTGGACACACTGTTTGCTTTTCACATGCAACTCTAGTCACCACAAACTGTGTGGGAGAATGTGTGTGTGTCCATTGGTTACTTGACTTGTTTCTTGTCTCTACAGTTACACATTGAGACACTTGCTACCACCAGATTAAACAAATTCTGTATGTCATACACATCATACCTTTAATGGTATGACATTTTTAATTTAATACAAACATACATACTGTTTAATAATTTATATGACTGAAACATTATTGTCGCCTTTTTGTCTACCTTTTAAATATTTTCAGATTAAACTGCAGTAAATTATATCTGCTGACACAAATCTTTATGAAAAATTCATCAAGGTATTCCTCCGATTTCTCCTAAAATGGTTCTCTTAAATTGTCTGAGACATGTCCATGTAAAGGGACACTCCAGAGATCGAGTATTGCTCTGTCAAACTCTGTTGCAGAGACTGAGGTGCCCTAACGTTTAATCCCTACTGTGAGAACAAGATGCAAAAAGTGTGTTAACCTAATTATTGCATTTCCATCTGTGGTTTATTTATAAGGTTTGAAGAGTAAAACACCTCCTGCTTCAGTGGAGCTCAATAAAGTCTAAAATACAGTGATGTCTAAAAAATCAGACTTGTGTTTCTCACTCTGCCCTTCTCTGTCCTGACTCATGAGGATTAGTTCTGTTCCAATGGTTGTACAGTTGGATATTTATAGCTGATTAAATTATGTGGCCTAACACTAACCAACAGCCTATGTGTGTATATGTGTGTGGGTGTGTGTGTACTGTGAGTGTGAGGGTGTGTGTACTGTGAGAGTTAGGCCTAGTAAAACAGTACAGTTTGTTGCGTCATGCAGAGACACACTTACATACACAAGAAAACATGCTTCATGATGGTTTCAGGCGACTGTCAGTTTGACAGCATTTGTAAGTCAAACAAGCAGACACACACAGACAGTTTCAAGTTCTCAGGGGGATTGTCGCTGTCATCCAATCCTCTTAGAGCACAGACCAGACACACACACACACACACACACACACACACACACACACACACACACACACACACACACACACACAGATAAGAGAAGGGATAGACTTGAGTTCCATATATACCAGCTGAGTCCTGAAAAGTGTGTGTGGACATGCTATGCCTCAGAGAGTTGTGTAGCTCCTTGTCACTTGTGGATGAGTGTGTGTATGAAGACTGTGTTTTGCTGCTACTGAACTACAAATACACTTTTTTTCAACCACACACACACACACACACACACACACACACACACACACACGCAGGTGAAGAGTGTGAGGCATTTATCTTGACTTTCTGTAAACGCTCTGTGAAGCAAAACCAAACTATCATCTAACGTGTAAATGTGTTCATCCATCTAATCATTTAAATTGTATACATGCACAGTAAAATACAGCACAAGAACACAAAGGTTTTTAGGTAGACATGTCATTTTTGTGAAAATGGTAAACAACACACTGATTTTCTTTCTGTATTAGGACTTTGTTACCCCAGCTTAGCATCAAGGCTGGACAGAGCCAGGCTAGTTGTTTTGTCGTGCTACCAAAACTCAAAAATAGACACAAGAACACCTCTGAAGGTCACTGATTGAAATGTTGCATCTTGTTTGTTTCCTAGAAATGTAAAAATGATATGTTGTGGTTCCATATATACTGTATATATACATGAAAAAGCCATTAGCATTACAGCATGGTCAATGTTGCTGATCTGGGAAATGAGGAAAGTATTCTGCCTCACCAGCATCAGTAAGTTGGCTGGGCTCTCTATGACAGCTGAACACAGTCTGGTAGAAGCAGCCTGAGCAATTATTTCAGTGGTCAGTCAGCCTCCTGTTTGTATCGAAGTGCACAAAGTGTGTTTCAGGCTGATTTGGCAAAAACAAACAAACACTGCCTGTACTTTCAGCATCGACCAGCAGCTGCATGTTGAATGTTAAAAACAGAACACACACAGTACACACAGCTATAAAGACCATGTAGCAGAGACAGTGCACAACCTGCTGCACCTTCATGTTGCCTCATGGGTGGCAATTCACATATATGTATATAATAAACTGCTAAACACAGCGAGACAGTTTAGTGACAAATCAAAAACATTTCTGTATTACATAGTTTGACTTGCATAGGGATCATACACTTTCGTTATTCATTTGTATAATGTGTCATTGTGGTTGTTTTAACTGCAGAAACTGCTGGAGAGCTGGAGACAGACCCGCTCACCCCAATGGAGGAGAGTCAGGAGAAGGAGAGAGGCATCATGGGACAAGAGCAAGGAGATGAGGGCCAAGGACAACCAGCCAGCACGAATACCCAGAATTCCCTGACAGAAAAGGAGGAGAACTGTGTGGGCGTTCATACAGAGATGGAAGAGAAGGAGAAGGAGAAGGGAATGGAGGAAGGAGAAATGAAGAAAGAGATGGAGCTGGAGGCAGAGGTGAAGGTGGAGCTGTGTCAGTCTGTGCCAGGTCTGCAGATGAGCTTCATCCGGGGCACCGACCTGTTTGGCTATGTGGGCATCGAAGCAGTACTGGACCAGATGAGGTACAAGACCATGAAGGCCGGCTTCGAGTTCAACATCATGGTGGTTGGTGAGTCCCACACATTGTGGTTAGCATTTCACCTATGCTGATGTTATGATGTGGTCTTAGGAGTGTAATTAATGACTGTGAAGTGTAGCTGTCTATGTCTGTTCACTAGCAGCTGGTTAGAAGTAAACAAAAAACAATTAAGCTGATCAAGTATCTGATATTGAACATGCTCTGGATGATAAGCAGTTCTCGTGTATTTCTTCTGTTCACAACGTCATGCCACAGATCAGAAATTTGAGTGTCATAGTTCTCAGACATACGGCCTGACTTGGTGGGTGGTCATCTCGTTTTCCCTGTTTACACCTGCGTTAACATGCGTCTCAGGTGATCCAATCACAAGTATACAGCTCTAAGTACAGGTGTGAACACACCCAAGAGACACTGAGGATGCATTGAGATCACTCAGACCACATTCAGAGTTGGTCTCTATTCTTTTGACATGTTTGCTTCTCTTACCTACAGCAGGTGATTGTGAACACTCTTGACTGTTTCTACTGATTTCATCATTGAACTAATAACTGCAATATTCTTATTATATTGTGGCCTAGGATATTCAGAGATACAAACCTCTGAACTCTACAGCCTAAGTTAAGGTACGATTCACATTTAATGGGACACACCAGGTTGGTCACCTGTTGTATGTCACATAAATGAAAGCAGAGAGAGTCACACTGTACAATGTTCAATCACACTGATGTGCAGCAGTGCAGAGCTCTGATCACATCCCGCAGGTCTGTCTGCCACCAAATGTATCATTCCTCTAAGACATTGTCTTTATAAACACAGAACTCATGCCAGGTCAACAAGTCACATGGGTAATGGACTTTACCTCAGGTGACATTACTGCTGACATGTTGAGGCTGGATTTGTTACTCAAAGCTTTCTGATCTAGTTTGTCCGAGAGAGAATATTGCAGTTGGTGTAAAGTGGATGAAAACATGTAGTCACCAAGTCAAGTCACCGTTGGGCAAACTTTGAAACCAGCCTCCCTGCTGTGCTCTGGACGTTCACAGCTCCGCACTGAGCAAAGCTCTCCTCTGTGTCAAGCTCGCAGTTTGACTAATGGCAGGCTGGCAGGATCACATGATGCCACCAGATCACTGCACTGTTGCAGTTTGCTGTGTGTGTGTGTGTGTGTGTGTGTGTGTGTGTGTGTGTGTGTGTGTGTGTGTGTGTGTGTGTGTGTGTGTGTGTGTGTGTGTGTGTGTGTGTGTGTGTCTATGTCTGTGTGTTGATATGGGGATGGGTCCCTTCCTCATTGAGATAATATATTTTGATTGGCGGGTCTTATATTGGAAGAAGTATGAATGTGTGAGGAGGAAGTGGTTTTCAGAGATGAGACCGTTCTGCCTGACACACACACACACACACACACACACACACACACACACACACACACAGAGATAACGAACACTTCCTCTGCTGAACAGAAAACAGGAAGTTTCCCTGTGCTAATTATTTATAATTTAAGCCTGCTAATCGTTCACTTTGTGTTTGCAGTAACACACATGAGTGTCACACATGAGCTCAATGAGTTTGAATGTGTCTATCAGTGTCCCGCTTGCTGTAGATCCAGACCTTTATAGGATCCTACACACTGTGACATTTTGTCTGTCACCTGTTGTGTACTTGTGTTGTGTGTAGATAAACACACGAAGCTGAGTGCAGTCTGATGCTTGAGATAGAACAGACAGGTGTATTGGTGAAGGGGAGATGAGGTCTCTATGTGATTCTCTTCACCAATACCAAAATAATATATTTAATTAGTGATGAATACACTTTCTATGAGAACAGCTTTGACATTTGATAACTTTGACTTCTTTTGTTCTATCAGTTTTGTAGACAAACAGGTTTCTATTTTAAATAAAGTTGTTGTTTTGGTATCAGTTCTGAAACTCAGGTTAAGACTTCATTTCAAACGTCTGGACACAGCAGCGTCTTCAGATAAGGATATGTGGAGGATATAAATACCACACACCCTCACACAGTTTGGTTAAAAGCTGTGGTTTTCTGTGTCTGCAGGTCAGAGTGGTTTGGGGAAGTCCACGCTGGTCAACACTCTGTTCAAGTCCAAAGTCAGCCGGAAGTCCTGCACGCCTAACTACGAAGAGAAGATCTCCAAAACAGTCAAACTGCACACAGTCAGCCATGGTTAGTCCACACACACACAAACACACATTCTACAGGTGCACACACACAAACACACCCACACACAGGAAATATGTGATGACTCTTGGGGCTCCTGAAGGCGTGATGTGATCTCTTTGTCTGTTCGATCTTTGGTAACCAGGGTTTGTTTGATTTTCTAAAATATCTTTGGAAGCTCCTCTATTGACAGACATCAGAATGTCTACAAATGAAAAATAACATTTACAAATTTGTGCAATGAGCATGTTCCACACCACACACACATACAGGAAACACATTGCCCACTGATATCACACATGAATTCACAATGAATGAATGTCCCAGTTTTCCATTAGCACTTTAATGTAGCATGCATTTGTGTGTGGAGCTGTACAAGAAGATGTTATTGTACAAATCTTATTTTTCATTTGTGGATCATGTGACATACATTTATGACCACTTTGAGTCTAGTTTCTCTCCATAGAGCAGTTCTCAAGACATTTACATTTTAGCCTGGGCTAAAGTAGCACGAGTAATTTGTCATTTGTCTGTGTGGTATGGAAAATGACATCCAATCTCACAATATGAGCAAAAACATTTTTGGTTTATGTTTTCTTACCATTTGAATTTGTATATTTCACAACAAAAATCGAATAACTTGTTGTTTGAAGTGTTCCTTGAAAATCAAATCCACGAGGAGCCGGCCACACAAAGACACACCACACAGTCTGCTTTGTTCCAGTCCACATGTGTTTTTCTTCCTCTTTCTTCTACAACTGATCACACTGGCTCAGGCCAGAGGTTGTGACTGTTGGAGTAATAGGAGAACTGTTCCTTTCAGTTCTTCTCTCATGACAAGGAGCAGCTTGAGCTGTGACTGCTTCCAAAAAGACTTTTCTAGTTTTGAAAGGTGATCATATCTGACAAATTGTCATGTCTCGTCGCTCACGTGGAAAGAGAGGGTTTTTGGACAGACTCTAGAAGTGGTACAGTAAAGAAAGAAGAGTTAACTGAGTGCCACTACAATATCTGTTCTCAGATGAATCCAGAACAGGTTTATTTCACACTGTGCACATCCCGCCTGCACTGCTAAACAGGTGGATTAAAGGGTCACTTCACCCTAATTATCCTGTGTTGTATTGTTCTGATAGGGACAGGTTTCTTCTGCAGTATGTAGTTCAGAGGCGATATGTGTTTTGTACCTGAAATACATTTGACTCCTGATCTACAGTGTTCTGGGTACTGGATAATATGATGATATATACTTCATACAGTTTTTTATAATGTGTCATACAGTCTATACGGCAGCAGCCCTCACTTCAATATCTCCACTTGTATTAGGGCCTGATGGGTAATGTAGTAACTGAATGAGCAGGACTGATATGTGGTAATGTTGGCTCATTATAGGATTTTTATATTAATATGATGAAGTGATGATCAAAGTCAGAGACTACATGTGGTAGATACCGGTGGATACTAATGCACATTAGAATTTATGTCCATTCATGACATCACACCAATGGCAGCAAGAGAAACACATTGCACTAGCTAATGCTAGTATGCTACGATGCTAAACTAAGACAATTTTAGCATTGCCATTGTGAGCATGTTAGCCTACGTGCAGTCTTGCAGACTGCTAGCGCGGCTGTGGAGTCTCAGTCTGATTAATTCTGTTTTATCATCCGAAAACACACTTTTTTATTGAGTCAATTAAAACACTCCTTTAGCTTTTACATACGTCACTGGAGATGGGCTTTAGAGTTTTTTCCTTTATTTGACATTTTTAAAAACTTTTTTCTGTAGGAGAATGGAAGATGATTTTCACCCTTACTCACTCCTTCCAACCATCGAAGGGGTCTGTAACATCATGTTGTAGTAAAACTGTGTGCTGTAGTACACACACACACACACACACACATTCTCTCTCTCTCTCTCTCTCTCTCTCTCTCTCTCTCTCTCTCCTCTGTAAGAGGAATGTTCTTTTTCTTTTCTTCTGTCACTTCAAGAATGTGAAGCTGCAGAGCGTGACATCGTCCATAAACATCTCCTCCTGCACTCTCACATGTATCTTCTGATGTATAAATGCTTGTCAGAGTTACACTTTGCACACCCTGAAACATAGAAATCATAAAAAAAAAACTAGTCAAAAAAACTTTGGCCTGGTCTAAATGTAACCACAGCGTTGCAGCAAAAAGCCTAAATATGGTCATGACTCAGAGGCAGAGTACAGGTTTCTTTACATCACTTCTTACATGTTCTTTTAGTCTCCAAAGGATGAGTGAGATGATATATTTGTTCCATCTTTAAAGGGTGTTTTGTAACGCGTTAACCTGAGTATGTTAATTCATACTGTTATAGGATAATGAAGACTGATATGTGTACCGACACACCTGCATTCATATTTACCAGCACATTGATCTGATCTTTGTGACCGTCTCAACATATTGATGATTTTGCTTCTTTTTTTTTTTTTATGCATGAAATCGAATCAAAACATCCTCTGAGGAGCAGATGTGCTCAGTAAAATTGTGTGTTCGATTGTGATATTTTCTGTGTACAAGTGGAAATTGTGACTTGATGCATGAAGCTTCAGGAAGGGTCGGCGGTCGGAGTGCAGACGTGTTGTTCTGAGGCGAGTTCACACTGTGGCTCGAGACAAGAGGTCAAAAGGGTCTCCAAAATGACTTGGGAGCATGCTTGCACTGGTCTGCTGTGCAAGCTGACAGCTCAACCTCAGTGTGTGATGAGGAGATAAGGAAGTGAGGCTCACCTCAACATGACACGACTGTCAGAATGAAACTGGATCATAAGTGAACCAGAGCTGACATTTATTTATTTATTTATTTGAATCTATTCTTGTTGCATTGTTCCCTTCAGCATTCTCACTCAAACCTTTACAGACACTTTTTAAATTTACAGTTACGTTCACAGCCTCTTCACATCGAACCACCAACTCTTGTCTCTGTAAAAATCCTAAGGGTGGAAACTTTCCATCTCAAGCCTCGCTGCTTAATAGGCAGTAGTTATAGAGGGGAAGTGAAAAAGTTGCATAGTTGCACAACTGTGACCCTCCAGCAACTGTAAAGGACATCTGAAACCTAGTAAAGGTGAGAGAGAGAGAGAGAGAGAGAGAGAGAGAGAGAGAGAGAGAGAGAGAGAGAGAGAGAGAGAAGAGAGAGAGAGAGAGAGAGAGAGAGAGAGACCATCTCTCTCCTGTCTCTTTGTCTCTCTGTATTGTGGCTGAATGTAACATAAGTGCCAAATAAAATCTGAGACTCGTTGGCTTGAGTTCACCAAAAACAGACAGAACTTCTCTCATCTTCACTGTGTCGGCACTTTGACACACACACACACAGACACACACACACACACACACACACACACACACACACACATTGTGATCTAAAATAGGTGGCAGGTGTTTATCATGTCCATCTCTGTAACTTTAGAGCACTTGTTGTTGTCTAACGTCATCTGACCACACTTTGTTGGTGGAATTGGGGTCAAGATTTAGGTTTCATGGTCATTGTGTCGACATCAGATGGTTGATTTGTTTTCACATATTTACAGAAAACAAATATGAGACAAGACTGAGATAAGAAATTAATCATGACATGTAGAAATACTGCATGTTATCAGTGGCTTTAAGTGACATGTAAGTAATATTTGAACATGCTTCAATGATGGCAGCACATCTTTAGAATTCATGTGTGAGTGTGTAGTTTTACAGCGTAGTTTTTTCAGTCTATTTGTGTGTGTGTGTGTGTGTGTGTGTGTGTGTGTGTGTGTGTGTTAGCCTTCATCACACAGTAATGTTTAATAAATCATGAAACACTGAGAAAAATTAAGTTGAGGAGAGTCTTCTCAGATCAGCACAAGCACGCCACTCTTTCTGTAAATGTCTTGTCATGAATTAACCTGTCAGGAATGTGTGACAGAAGAAGGCAGCAACGTTACAAATTAAAAAAAAAAAAAAGCTCATGATATCGTGAAGCGTGACCACGACTGGCTCTGTTTTGGTGCATCAGTATGTTTGAAAATCATGTATGAAAGAATGAATAAAGTATTTTTGTGCAATCATCCAGTACAGACACATGTTCAGAGACACAACACAGGCAGAAATGTTTTTAGGGGCAGCCCATCGGTTTCAGGATCCTCTCAATGTCCAGACATAGTTGCCACTTTAATTCATGAGCACAGAGAAAAGAGATAAATATGGACTACATGAACATGAACATGACGACTACATGAAGTTCTATATCTTAACGGTTCTTAATTTCTTTTTGTGTATTTTGCCGATTCATTATTTATATTAAAGTTATATGTCGTCTCTAAGATGAGACCTGAAAAATAACCAACCCTCCATTTGGATGCCTTCCAAATGGAGCTGTTTGTTATTTATGTCTCTAGTTCCCAGTTTTTATCTAAAATTACAGTGTTCCAGTTCCCAGTTTTTTTTCTGGAAGTATCTTGTCCATGTGCTCTATGATTGTCTTTTGAATTGTCTCTTTCAATGCACATAAAGAAATGCTCTGTGTTGAATGGTCAAGTACTTTGTTTCTCTAAGTAATGTCTCAGCTGTAGGTATATAAAGAGCTCATCAATAACTGGCCCCAACCTGATGAAACCTTTTTCTTCACATTTTTTGAATCCTGCTTCTAATTTGGATGGAAGAAAGTCACTGTTGTGTGCAGTCTTTGTTTCTCTAGATATTAACACCAATTTGGATACATCAGTTAGTAGTCTTCTATGTAGTACACTGTATGCACTTTATGCTTCTTGATGTAGTGCACTAGTTTCAGCAGGGTAGTGTTATCTCAGTTTGATCGTTGCTGTACAGCTTTATTCAACTGTATTCACCCCAACTGCATTCCCAAATCCAGTGCAATACAGATCCTGCCAATGGTTTCACTGATCGGTCGTCTATAACTTCATCATAGTGACATGTTCACTTATTAATGACTTAAAGTCTATGGAGAGTCTCATTGTATTTATAACTCACTGCACATTAATGAAGTGTACATACGTTGATTATGATAACGTGCAGTCCAGGGATATATGGACTTGTATACATGACTCAGCTGTTATATACAGCACTCCACCCCACGGATCAATAAAGTATTTCTAAGCAGCATTTCAGCGATCACATGTATTCTCTACAGGAAATGTTTTTGGAGTTCTTCCTCTCTGGTTGAAGGTGTGTGAACTGCTGAAATAAGCTCCTGGGCTGCTGACTGGCAGTCACAAAGTGTTACCTTATTGCACTTCAGTGAAAATCTTAATGACTGGGTTCCAGATGTTTGCGCTCATGCTTCCGCTCAGAGCAGATTCCTGTGTTCTTACTCAACAATGACAATGGACTCAAATGATAGTCTTCACTCTGCTGCTCAGCGTTCCTCAAACATTCACACATCACCTCAGTGTGTATGCATTACCCTGACTCAGTGATCTCATCATCACCACACAAATACACACACTTCTTACTATGATTATGAGGATTTACCATTCTCATGGCCAACTCTAACGCTCATCCTGACTCCAAACTAAAACCTTTTCATTGGAAACCTGTAGTTTTCCTCTCATTGCATCTTTGTAACATTTCTTTGACATAAAGTGCATTTATTCTCATACCTGCTGATGTTTTCTTTAAGATGTAAGCTGTAATAGCAGCCTTTTGTCTCATTTCATTTTGATTAGAAACAAGCTAAACTTATGACATCATTCACATTCAAATGCAAAAGTCCAGTTTGTGATTTCATTTTCTCCTGTGGTTGCATGTCAGCTGCAGATTTGACACATCAGCGAGAAGATTGGCTGGATTGTTTGGCAACCATAGAGCACTCAGCCATGGCACAGACCATTGTTGCTACTTCACATGTAACACCCTCCTTCTCCTTCTTCGTCCTTCTCTGTCTAGTGATTGAGGAGAAGGGAGTGAAGATGAAGCTGACAGTGATCGACACTCCAGGATTTGGAGACCAGATCAACAATGAGAACTGGTGAGTGGCAGATGGATGGAGGCAGAGAAGAAGAACTGGCTAGTTATAGTATTGGTGATTAACTGATTTAAGTTGTTGCAATCCAAACAAAAAAGTAACATGGGAAATGTAGTCAACCCAAATATTAATTACCTTTATTGTCATACTAAAGTGATCAGAGTCAGACTGTCAGGTTTCTATGTTCCCTCTCACATGGTCGTTTACAGAAGACTGGTCTGTTTGAATATGTTTGCTTACATCACCTTGGCCCACACCTGCCACCAACAAGAGCCAGCATGACACATTCTAATCAGCAATGTGTGTGTTCCTTCATTACTTTGAACACACACACACACACACACACACACACACACACACACACACACACACACACTGCACACTGTGGTTTATTTTGATTCACACACACATATCATCCTGCTGCCACAAATACTTACAAGAACACCAATAATCTGCTACTGAAAATAGTCCCCAGCAAACTACAGTCTCAAGCTATCTATCTATTTTAAGACACTGACAGAGGAGCAAAGCCAGAAATTATTAATATACATATTAAGACATTATTAGTTTTGGTCTTGTCATGGGATTCGTTGAACATAATTTTCCGTCACTCACTGACTCTCCTCTCTCCAGCTGGGAGCCCATAGTGAAGTACGTCAATGAGCAGTATGAGAAATACCTGAGAGAGGAGCTGCACATCACCCGCAAGAGGAGAATACCAGACAGCAGAGTCCACTGCTGCATCTACTTCCTCCCTGCCACTGGTCACAGGTCAGTACTGAGCATCATTGCTCTCCTGCACTAACACAAAGCTGTCCATCACTGATTGAACGATGATTTTTCAAATTGCTGTGAAGAAAGAAGAAGAAGGAAGGAATGGAAGTCACCGCTGAGACTGTTATATCATGTCGAGACAAGGCTGAAAGTGGTTTCTGGCTACAAATAATACATATGATTGCCTTTGGTTTTATTATTGGCTATAATGAGAGCCAAAAAAATGTATTTTATGATTTTTTAAACAAATCCTATGACAAAATGTCAAGTGTTGTGTGTATGTCCACACCTTCGATCATTGTCCAAACTGACCAGAGATCTGTCTTTGTTTGCAGGTTACGCCCCATCGATATTGAATTCATGAAGAGGTTGGGAAAGATAGTGAGCATCGTACCCATCATCGCCAAAGCAGACACACTCACCATTGAGGAAAGACAGGAGTTCAAAGAGAGGGTGAGGGACACACGCACACACACACCTACACACACAAATGATGCTTGTTTTTGTTTGATCATTTTTTCCCCTCCAGATGACTGTTGAACATGTTTGAGTGAATCTTCACTATACGACCCGACACGTGCATGCTGTCATGTGTTCAGCTCTCATAATTCCTGCCTTAACACGTAGCCTTCAGTGTAAAACAATTAACCTTCCACATTTGACCTGTGTTTAACTTTTGACCTTTGACAGATAAGGCAAGACTTGGCAGCAAATGGGATCAGTGTCTACCCCCAGAAAGAGTACGACGAGGACCCAGAGGAACGCATCCTCAATGACAGGATCAGGGTAAGGCCTCCACCTCTTCAAACTGTCTTCCACAACATACTACTCTTCATTATACTAAATATGGAAAGAAAAACATAGTGTGGATGTCATATGTTATGATGAGTGAGTGAGACGTGCTCATTGTGTGTGTCCAGGAAAGCATTCCCTTTGCTGTGGTGGGAACAGACAAGGAGCACCAGGTGAATGGAAACAAGGTTCTGGGCCGAAAAACAAAGTGGGGAATCATTGAAGGTAAGGCAGCAGTCTGACCTCGTTCACACCTGGTTTATCATTTACTTATCACAGTCTCACTGTGTGCAGACTGTGATCTCATTTTTGGCGAAGCAGATGAGTAGGTGCAGCAAAGCTTCAATGACTGCAGCAGCTGCTCCGATGAAACCTAAAGCTACTTCTTTACACAAGAGGGATCATTTCTTTTTTCTGTGTACTGGATTATTTTTTAAACTTCACCCATGAAGACACCCACACTTCTAACTGGAGTCAGACATCCAGTTTCTCCACATCCACAGGGAGGACAATCATCAGCAGCTGGAACATCTGTACCCGCAGTAATGATGTTTACCCGCCATCATGTCATTTCCTGCTTCAGGAAAATAATGTTTTCAAACGAGACAATGTGTTTCTACCTGTGGCAGTGCCACAGCACGTTTTTATGTAAAAACAACATGCTTCCATCTGACCACAGGGGATGCAAATGAACAGAATTCCCATTGGTCCCCATTTTAATCACCATCTTAACTGCTGCCAAATTGGATCTTGTGGACTGATATAATTAAATTGAATTAATTAGACATACAGATGTGTAAGTCTGTGTGTCTGTGACGCTGATGAGTCCAACATGAGGTCCTGTCATGATTCTAATTCTATGTAAATCAAATAATTCTTTCTTCTTTCCACAGTTGAAAATGTGGCGCACTGTGAGTTTGCTAACCTGAGAGATCTACTGATCAGGTGAGTCTGACTGTGCTGTTACACTCAGTTCATCATGAAAGAGATGGGACATTATGAAAGTCATTCCGAATGTGTGAGGGACCACTATAACATCTAAGGTGATGGTCATGTGATCAACAGCAGCTGAAGGCATGCTGAGGCAAACTGACGGCAGTTCTTCTTCTCTAAGCTTTCTACCATAAAGAGCTGATCAGTGAAGAAGTCAACAACACTCCTCTTTGTATCACACACAACATCAAACAATGCTGTTTTTAATTTTCTGAATTTTTTTCCACTCTTTACGCACTTCAAGCTACTTTTGTCACTGTTGCTTGTTAATATGCACATCTGTACAAAGGCAGAGACGACAGCAGGTTTTTTTCAGCCGGTTTTCGAGGTTGGACACTCAAATAGAAACAGTCTCTTCTTTCAATGTGGTTGGTGGTTGAAATTCTTCTGAGGCCTTTACAGTTTGATACTCCAGTTACGTGATAACAAGCGATGCATATATGTTCAGTCTGTTTGTTCTTGAATAAATCTTTTGTGGTCACGGAGATGAGATGTGTGAATAGCTCTGATGGAGCGCACTCCTCCAAGTTTATAAATTGATCCAAACAGTTGGAAGCCAGCTGTTCCAGCTGTTACAGCAGCGACAGCTCCTCTTAAATTGTTGGAGCATTAAATTCATTTAATTGACAAAGGTACTGGTTGTATCAAGAAAATATGAACTAAGAAGGGTCACATAAACAATAAGATATTCATTGTTTAATGTCTTTGGGCCTTTGGTTTATGATATTTATGGACATAATCTTTAGCTGAGCTATGGAAAGGGATCAGGATCGGGACCGCATCTGTTTTTTGTGGATGATGTGGTTCTGCAGGCCTCTTCTGACAAACAACAAAGGTTCTTAGAGTGTTCTTAACCTCTGTCTGTGTCTACACAGGATCAATTCAAGCACAGTGTTGTGTAGGTCAGCCATCACACAATCACTGTACAGCATGAAATGCAAACTGTACTGAGGCCTGTAAAGACTGTTATCAATTCAGATGGGGGTGTCTGTATTCCAGCAGACCTGCGAGACAGACAACTGAGAGGACATGGCTGAACACCTCTAATGTAAACATGCAGGTGTAATGTCCATCCTCTTTTTCTGAGTGACCAAAATTACCTTCTGACAAAAAGTCTGAATGTATTGAGAAAAACTATATTGAATCAGTGTTTGGTAACATCCTTTTCAGGGATTGTGTCAAACTACAGCTACTACAAATAAGCAATTTCTGAGGAATTGACACATCAGACATGAAAAATGTATCACCTCCTTGAGACAGACCATCTAACAACCTCGTCAATGGGGAGTTTCATGAAACAAAATGAACATGAAGTTTTGAATCTTTCTGTTTGTTTTTTATTCAAAGGTCTCACCTGCAGGACCTGAAAGACGTGACACACAACATCCACTATGAGACCTACCGTGTACGACGGCTCAACGAGAGCAACATGAACTTCAGTGAGCTGGGCCTTTCCACCTGGCTGCTGGAGAACGGAACTGCTGACAAATGTGAATCAGAGAGTCACCTCTGATCCCTCCATCAGCCTCCTTCTTTCTGCACTCGCCAGAGGATGCTCCTCATCCAATCAGAATGAGAGATGGGAAAAAGAGAGCTATTTTTTCCCACATAAAAAAAAATTAGATGGAGAAATTATTTTTTTAAATTGTTTTTCCTTTTTTCATTATGGGACAAAGTAGTGGATTGCTTTTACATTAAGACATAAGAAATGCATCAAATATGGATATATTTGGATATGGATATATTTTTTAATGTGAATTGATGTGTGTGTGTGTGTGTGTGTGTGTATGTGTGTGTGTGTGTGTATGTATATATATATACACACACACACACACACACACACATGATATAGTGACATAGGGCAGATGAGAGCAGGCAGCACAACATGACACCATGAGAGAAAAGGTAAACATAAGTCTCCCAATGGTATATAACCATCTTTGTATCCGCTATATAAATAAGTACATGGTACACTATATGGCCAAAAGTATGTGGGCAGTCCAGGCCTTATCACCTACCAGCAGTGTGGGACCTCACTAATGGGAGCAATGGGAGCTGTGGTAGCAGCAGGTTAATGCCCATGGTGTCAGTGCCACACACTCTACTGTCTCATATGGTGGAATATTCGGGTGTCCACAAACATTTGGCAGTGCAGTGTATCATTCTGCTCTGGTCAGATATATTTAAATGTGATCATCAGGAGAAACCCATCATGAGAAAAGGTTTTGAATTACTTTCATAATAATCAGGCAGAATAGTTCCAGCATGTGACGCAGGTATATGAACCTGTTTTTGGAGTTTCTAAGAATCAAGTGAATGTGCTGTGGATGATGTGCAGGTTTGGTTTAAGTTGCTCTTCAAAAAGATGGCTGCCTTTTATACTTCTGACCTGAGACTGTAGGGAATATGAACTAAATGATTGAACTGTAGGACACACTGTGAGGTTCAACATGTCCTAGTCATTCAGATCTCCACGTCCACACTTGCATCAAAAAATTGACAATTCTGGTTCTGTGTTGAAAGTTTTTGGCACGCACAAGTGATACTTTTTTAAAAGCATGCATTCCATATTGAAGTGCCAAAACAACAGAAGCATCCTTTATTTGTTCATCCTCTACCTCTTAAAGAGTAACTACACCCACAAAATGTAAAAGATAAGCCAATGACATCTTTTAATCACTTGACACACAGAATAAAACTAGTCATTATGTCATGATTTGAGTGCATAATGCACTAGTGAAAGTATTTGTTTGAAATCATGCTCAGTATTCCACCCACTGGATAAAATGAGAACAAGTAAAAATAGCTCGACTGACACAAGTTCTATGCTCAGTATTAAGTGTGGTCACTGACTTTGAAAGATCATGATTGAGTCTGTTTTTCAAATTTCACTTTAGTCATCACAGGATTTGAATAGGATAGTTACTGTCTGGATTATAGCCTGCAGGTTTTGTAATTGTGCTGTTTTCCATTTATTTTTAGTGCCATTTATCCTGTTACTTTCTCAGACCTGCAGGTCTGCAGTCACGTAGCCAGAGGGAACTTCTTGGACAGGAATCTGACTCCCCGTGTGGGCTCTTTTTTATTTTTTTGCATTCGTTAGTTATTTAAAGGAATGCGCCAGGATACAAATGATATAGTTAAGATGAAGTCAAGTCATTGCTCGGGAAAAACACAGCCTTTATATGCTGCTGTTGGTTATCAGCTGGATTTGAAAATGTACAGACAGTTTACTGTGTTGGCAGTGCAGTGGACCAACTAATTGTTTTCTGAGGAGTCTAACTGTATGTTTGATTTTCTGCTGGGTGTGGTTATACTTAACAGTGATGTCATTGTGTACTGACACACCCTGGAACACACTTGTGCTCCACAGACAAACTAAACACTGGCTCTATGTTGGTTTGTTTTGTTTCGTGGCCACCGTAGTTTCTCCTGCGTGATAGAAGGGTAGGGTGAAGTGAGTTGGTTGTAATCTGCAACTAGATGTCACTTAATCCAACACTCTGAACTTTTGAAGAGGAACTCAACACCCAGGTGTGCTGTCTGACCATACCCAGCTGTCAGTGGCAGTACACTGAAGTGCTGTAGTGTACATTGTGTGGACAGAGCAGAGCACGGCACTGGTTGTAGTTCTCTTTAACTGACATGCTAATGGGGGGTCATAGGTGGTTTAGTGTGGGCGTAGCCTGTTACATTGTCAGCGTCACTGCTGCCGTGTTCTTATTACCGTGCTGCCAACCAGCTAACTTCACCCTCGTTTGCAACAATGTTGTCAATATGAAAAAGGCTTGTGGTGCCAAAATGTTTAGACACACTTAGTCTAAATGGTTTGTTTGGAAGTGAAAGCAGATGAGAGTGTTTGATGTGTTTGGTACAGTTTATGATAATGACTCACTCTGTGTGTGTGTGTGTGTGTGTGTGTGTGTGTGTGTGTGTGTGTGTGTGTGTGTGTGTGTGTGTGTGTGTGTGTGTGTGTGTTACATCACTGCAACAATCTGACTGATCAGACAGTTTGACATGTCAAAGTAGAAAAGCACAGGTGTTAATGATGACTCGTGACTATTCACAGTGAGCCTGCATGAACAACACCAGGACCCTGACACTGAAGCAGCTAAATGGAATTCGGCCATCATTCATTTTATTATTTACAACTGTGTTTTTTCTACTGTGACATGTCACCGTGTTGTCTTTGAAAAAGGCCACATGCTCAGCAGTCTTTCTGTGGATAGATGAAGATAAAAATGTGTTTTTAGAGCAGCTGAAGATGAGTAGACTCCTCTCTGTAACTAATCTAATGTTGACTGAGAGTAACCTCCATGCTGTATGAGCATACACAGTGTGGGGTAAGACTGGAAACAATAAGAGCAGAATTACTTCACTTGATTATGTTGCTACATTTGTACTGTGTGTGAACAGAAAATAAAATGTAATAGCTCGGCTGGTATCCAACACGTCCCTCTGAACAACCCAGCATCCACAGTGACATCGGAACCTCCACAATCACATTCCATTTTGATTCTGACCCAGTACAGCATGTCAAGCATTCAGTATCTCAGACCGGCTCCCTATCCTGAACCTCCATGTCAACCTCCCACCCTCGTGTCTTATACTCAGCATGTACTAACCGTTCACGTATGATTATTGTCTTTGTTTTTTATAGTATTAATGATACACATGTTAACACTGTTGATTTACAATTAAATACTTGCCACCTTCTCAGTCCAGTGTGAAGTCATTGTAATGCACCTTTAAGTCCTTATGGTGTTTCCCACCGCACTACCACTATGGCTCTTGTAACCAGCTACAAACTGGGTAACTATGACACCAAGAGGGGCCTCTGAAGAGCCCCAGTTCATTGTGTGCCATCTAGGTTTTCAAGTTGTTCTTTATGATACAAATGTTGTTGAGATTTTGATCAAATATGTTCACCTCTAAATTAAACAATATTACTGAGGATGCTCCTGCATTAATCTAGAATCTAGTGACCCTGATATGTAGGTGTCAAAATTACTTAAGCGGGTCGTCTACTAATCAGAGGATCGGTGGTTCAATCCCTGGCTCCTCCAGTCTGCATGTCGAAGTGTCCTTGGGCAAGATACTGAACCCCAAATTGCTCCTGAAGGCTGTGCCATCGGTGTGTGAATGTGTATGAATGGTTAGCTCCTAAAACTGATGAGCAGTTGGCACCTTGCATGGCAGCTAATGCCATCAGTGTATGAATGTTTGTGAATGGGTGAATGAGATATGTAGTGTAAAAGAGCTTTGAGTTTGAGGCTAGGCTTAATGGGAACTTAAGGCTACAGGGTACATGCACAATGCACAGAGGGCTATATGTGCGGGGTCAGGAGGGTCAACTTTTTGCATCAATAAATAAATCTGGACACAAAAACTACCACAATTACTTAAATGGGTTCTCTGGAATTTTGTTTTGCACTTGCAGAAAGTAAAAATCAAAATAGTGACGTCTGAGAAATAAAGAAAGAGAAAGAAAGAATAAATTAAAGTACACTGCTTTTAGCCTTTCAAAACAGATACGCTCTTCAAGCTTGATCTAAACCAGGGATGTCAAACTTATTTAATTCAAGGGCCACATACAAACCAGTAAAACCATTAAACTTTAAATAATGACAACTCCAAAAGTTTCCCTCTCTTTTTTGGTGTAAAGAACGTACAAGTACAATTAATGATGCATCTATGCACACGTTCAGCATGTTTAAATATGAACACATTAAGTAATCATTGTTATTTCAAAGAACTGTTATCTGGTTTGACTTTACCTTTAAACCTGACAGCATGCAGCACTCCAATGTGAAAATGTCATCAGGACCAACTCAAGGAACTCCTCTTTGGCAAAATCTCATCAACACCAAAAATGTAATGGCGAGCAACTACTATAGTGTCTCTGCATGTCTCATCATTTGTAACAGAAAATGTGACAACATGACTAAACTTTGTGCTTCTTCAGCAAGATCTGAAATCATATCTGCCACAGAGTTTCTCATCAGGCTCATGTTGGCAAAAGCCTGTCACTTGTCGGAAAACACGATTTCTGCAGCCTTCAGTATGTGTGTGTGTGTGTGTGTGTGTGTGTGTGTGTGTGTGTGTGTGTGTGTGTGTGTGTGTGTGTGTGTGTGTGTGTGTGTGTGTGTGTGTGTGTGTGTGTGAGGGTGCACCAACCCAAAGACTGTGAGAAACTAACGACCAGATGCACACATACAGTGAGTTCATCATGAGCCTGAAAATATCCAAACATTTTCGATGTGCTTTTGAACGTGAGCACAGTGCAGTCAGATCTTATGTTGAGTAGTTTTGAGGCTCTGATCTGATCATTGTTTCTGTGTATGGTTACATGAAAACACACTGAAAGTCTGGTTCAAATAAATGGAAGTGAAGCTTTTATACTACTTTACTATTTACTACTTTTTATTGTTATGTCTACTAACCATGAAACTATCCCTCCATCCATCTTCTGTCACCACTTATCCTCATCAGGGTCACGGGAGGCAGGAGCCTATCCCAGCTGACTTTTAGGTACACCCTGGCAGGGTGATGATGAACTCACAGCCCTGTCAGTGATGAACTGACAAACAACCGTTCACACTCACATTCACACCTACGGCCAACTTAGAGTCACCAATTAACCTGTTAAGGTTCATGTCTTTGGACTGTGGGAGGACGCCGGAGTACCCGGACAGAACCCACGCAGACATGGAGAGAACATGCAAACTCCACACAGAAAGGAACCAGCCGAGGTTTGAACCAGAAACCTTCTTGCTGTGAGGTGACAGTGCTAACCACCACCCACGAAAATTTGTGGGCAACTTTTTGTCTTTTAGATTATTAGAGTTTATTTCTAGATTATTTACAATCCTCGTCCACACTTCAATGTTTAGAACATCTTGTTCTATAACCACTTAATTGTCCAACACAAGCCATTGCAGATTTAATAAATTGGCCTTGTTAACTTCACTCAAAGCATTACATATATATATATATATTTCTGCCAAAGTAATGTGGGGGGGCAATCACTCCAGCTATAGAGACCTGGTCAAGACACCACTCCTGTGCTGGATTATCCTGTACCCATTGTAGTCAGTAACATGCTGTGGCTTAAACTTTTGTACTTTTTGAGTGTCTGGTGATTTTATAGTGTGTTTTTGACGTGGAGATTGATTCAGCTTTCTCCCTGTGTGTAGTTCTCCAGTGTGCCATGCTCTGTTCAGCCAGCGTTCTCCAGTTAATCCTCTGATCTGCCTGTCCTACCTCACTGCGACATCAGCCAGCCCTCAGCCACAACCACATGCCTAAAAACACTTTCATTCATAAAACCCATCAGGGTGAGCTTACCCTTTACCTGACCTCTAACTTGATGGTCCCGGTCCTACAAACAAGCTGATAAAATATATTCACGATATCACTTACTGTTGGACTGAGACACTTTAATAAAACAAAGATGGAGGTGAACAGTAACTTAAGTTCAGTTTTCTCACTTGAAAAACATTTCAAACAGGATTTATATCTCATTCTGAAAATCTGATTCATGGATTAATCTAGACCAGATCAGATTACTGTAAAGCTCTCTATGCTGCTTTAGTGTAACCAAAAATAGGAAGTCTGCACATAATTCAAAACACAGCAGACAGATTTTAAAGATAATCAAAGCTTAACACAGGCCTGATACTGCTGGATTAAAATCACTCCACTGTCTCAAATCTACTCCACATGTTTCTACATTTTTCAGGCTCATAGTTAACTCACTGGGTTGGATGTAGGTTCCTGCTTCTTTGGGTTAGTGTTTGCATTTCAAATGTGAAACACTGAGTTTGCTTTTAATGAAATCTGCTACACAAAAGAAACTTTGACTATTCAACTTAACGAACAAGGTTGAAGTTAAAAGGATAGTTTTGGTATTTTGAAGTGTGTATTAATCTACAGTCAGTATATTACCTGCAGAGGACGGTGGGCAGCGTGCCTCCAGTTTAGAGAAGCAGACAGAAGCAGAGCAAAGCACTGCTGGTCAGCAGAAAAACTGATTTTAGCCACAATAAAAAATCAATATCAATTTAAGTGTTGGCTATATTAAGAATATTCCCACTGCTTTACCCAGCTGTCAGACAGCTTTCTTCCAACTGAAATTAAACCTCACATTTATAAAGGTTTCTGGTTCTGTAGCTCTAATCCAAACAGCCGATCTGCTGCTTAGTACAGTGCAGTTGAGTTTATGTGTAAGAATACAGAAGTTCTGCGGTTAGTGCCAAAGAAAAATGTATCTAACAGCAAATATAAATATTCTTAATATAACTCACACTTGATTTTTTGTGGTAAGCCTTTTTTTCTGGCTAAAATCTGTTTTCCTGCTGACCCTGTCCACAGCAGTGCATAGTTCTTCTTCTGTGCCGGGATCTCTGCCTGATTCTCCAAACTGGAGGCGTGCTGAACGCTGTCTACTGTAGGTAACACACTGACCATGGATAAGTACCTCACACAACCATTTCAAAGTATCTGAACTATCCCTTTTACTACCACGCTGCCCTCTGGCAGTTGTTGGTGTGATATTGTTATGAGTGGATGCTTTTTTACAAATGGTCGAGATAGAACATCTGCAGGTACCAAAGCACAAAGGTTGCTGGTCGTCAGTGATCAAGATGGTCTTCAGTCAGGCACAGGTAGGCTAAACAAACTGAAAGTGAAGGAGCACACAACCTCTACCAATTTTCAACATTATCAGTAAACTGTCAGTATTTATTTTACTGCTTACTTAAAGTTGTGCTGTACAAGGATTGTAACAAAATGGTGACAGATGTAGACCAAAGACTGCAGACAGTAAAAGTGACAGGAATTATTTACCTTAGAAAATGTACCTCAGAAAGGTTTGCTGTTAGTTGTTTGTAGCTGAGTAATGCATGACTGTGCACGTCAGAGTTCATGATATGTAAACTTCCATTTGAATTCTTTAGAAGCTCATTGAAAGCAAAAATAGTGAAAGAGCAGAAGACACATTGATCAGTAATCAGGTTTGAAACTGTTGTTTTTAGACTGAGAGTTAGACCAATCATTGACTTAGTATTCTTATTGACAATTCTGCAATATTGATATTTAAAATGGCTTTTGCGAATGTTTGCATGCTGAATTTAGGGAGAGTGAAGCTGTTAACTTTGTCTAATAAGGAACATTTCATCATCATTTTTCTGTCTAATTAGACATTTTAGTCTTTCGTTTAGAAGAATTTTACCAGATGCAGCCAATTAATGATAATGAAAAACTCAGAGGGGACAGGAATGAATATCAACATCAAGTACTGCATGAATGGTGAACTTCATTCAATAAATGAAGGCGTGGCACAAACATTTCAAATTCCATTTGATTGGTTAGTTAAAGAGCTAGTTGGCGCAGAACTCGTGCTAAAAACTAGCTTGGTGAATCACACTCCAAACTTTTTTGTCAGTAATAAGCTTCCACAGAATCCTCATCGTCCACATCATCAATCCAAGACCTTGCATTTTGTCATTGAAGTAGACAGTGTAAACATTGCTTAGCCATAACAGAGGTCAATCTCAGACTTCAAATGCTTTTATGTATATCATACTCTGTATTTCCACATTCAGGACAATGACAGTAAATATAACTTGTCACCATTGTTTATCCCCTTATTCTTAATGATGGACCCAACAGCAATACAAAGTTGACACACATTTGCACAGAAGAAAATATACTCTTGCGCATTATGAAGATTTAAAAACTTGAACTCAGTCTTAATAATGTTAATGGTCACTGGTGTCTAAAAGAGCGTACGTTAAATGTTCAATAGGTCGATTATTTCACTTCGGGGTTTGACATGTCAGAAAATAATAATAATTTTAAAAAAAACAGTGATCAATGCTTCAGCTAATTCAGGCCCAGATTTAAAGGTCCATAAAAGAAAATCCTTTGAAAAATGTCTCTTCAATAAATAAATCACGTAAATAAGACACAAATGAATTTAAATAAATAAATAGATAAATAAATAAATAAATATAGTTATGTACAAAGAGGAGATTCAGAACAACCTTGAAAATGCGCCTTCTTCAAACAAAAATGCAGACCAACTAAAAACATGCATGGTCTGCCATGTCCGTACAGTACACACCCAGTCCACTTCAGTGTCATCAGTGATCAGCAAGAGGCAACCAGCCACATTTTATGCGCTGCTGCAGATGCATTTGGCACAACCTAATACTGGCTGACACTCATCCAATCCATTCAGTTGGCAGTCAGCACATCTGAGGACACACAAGAGGCAAAAAGCAGCACATAGGCTCACTGATGGGCTCATTCACTTCCTTTTAATATCAGAAGATTGCGGGAAAGAAACACGACTACTGGCTTTAAAGTGATCTCTTTTTCCTTTGTAACATTAACAACTTATTCTCATGTTAAATAAATACTTTGGCTTTGGGGAAACTTTACTGTTCTTCCTTCGTACCTATATTCAGATGCCTTTTTGTATCAGTTCAGCAGAATAAATAGATGTTGAATGCGAAGCTTAGCCTAGCTTTGCTCATTTCATGGATGTCTATGGGTGTAAGAAAAAAACAGGATTTATTATGGTTCAGAATTTCATCATTTACCTTCAACTTTTCTTCCATATAAGTCTATAAGTGACTCTAAGTGTTTACAACCTGTCTGATGATCTGATGGTAACAATGTCAGATGTTTGTGGTTACAGTGTGATGCTATTAGTTTCATTAAAAGAGGCAACAGCCAGAGCTGTGGAAATAAGACCCCCCTTTCAGGAATAACTTCCCCCAACCCCCCTATACCACACTCCATCTACTCAAATGGTCATTTAGATTTAGGTTAGAGATGGTATCTGCTGCATTAGTCTTCATGAACATTTGAAGCTCATGTTTACCATCTCTGTCTTTAATATTTCTAACTGCTGCAGTGTTTCTGGACTTCAGCGCTTGTTTTTAACCCTGGAGGGGCCCAACAAAAGAGGACTAACGTCTTGAAGACTGCTGTAAAGAGACATTCAACAAGACAAATGTTTCCTCAAACATGTCTGGTGAACATACTCCTTTAGCTGATGTTTTGCTCACATCTTAAGTACTTCCAAAGCCTGGTTTCATGTTACTTCTTTTGTTTGTAAAACCAAATTGTAATACATCAGGAATAATTCAAACATTTAGGGCTGAGGACTAAGAGCATGAACCCAGTGACATCGATCAAGTGAGCTAAGCTAACACAAATTTAAGTGGAAACATAAAAAGGCCATTCATGAGTTTCTCTGCCTTAGTTGGAAAATTAGTAAAATTTCCACAAAGTAAATAATCTTTTAAAAACTGCCACATCACAGGAGCCCTGAGGGGTCCTGAATACTGAAATCCCCTAGTCTCCCTTTTTTACCTTTGATGCAACCTCACCTTAGCCAAGGGGGTCACACGATGCATTTGCAGCTTCATGACCACACAAGCTCAAAACACTAAACATTGTGTGTTTCCGTTGGTATTTAAAAGATGGAAGGGGGAGGAAGAAGATTCCAAAACCAAATGTTCCCACAATTTGGACAAAACTACCTCACCAACAGAAAGACTGGTTGCAAAACTCCCTGTGTTATAATTATTAAAGTTATTTATTAGTTAAGAGTCCTGAAATATCAAGTCATCACTGTCAGTTTAAGCCCCACAGTGGCCTCGCTTTCTATTCTATTACTCATTGGAGAGAAACACAGTTTATCCTCAATTCCCAAGTCAAACACTTTCTGCACACTCTGCTTTCCATTTGACTGACTTGTTCATGCTGTACTGCCGCAGCGATACATCTCCCTTTTAAAAACACAACATTCACAGTTTACAACAGCTTGTCCTCCAGATCTGTAAATGAAATAATCAAAAAATGAAGAAGAGGGGGGAAAATGTGAAACCAGGAGCCGATCCACTCCAACACTGTAAACTGTTGTTTTCAATTTTTTTAAGACACAGAAATGAAAAAAGGTGGTGGTGTCCCTCCCAAAAAGACGGGAACCTGTGAGTCCATGACACACACTTCACACAGAGGAGGAGAGAGAGAGAGAGAGAGAGAGAGAGAGAGAGAGAGAGAGAGAGAGAGAGAGAGAGAGAGAGAGAGAGAGAGAGATCCATCCCTGTTATTCACTTCCTGAACTGCATCTTTAGTTCTCTCTGCTTCCTGTTCCTCCAGCTGGTAAGTCATGTGTCTCACTGAACAAGAGAAAACTGAACCTTTGATACCTTCTGAGAAAAAGAATAACAGCAGTTATATTACACAGAGTGATGGAAATAGAAACGTCAGTACTCATGGTCTTGAGGACTTACATTTGTTTACCATATACAATATGTGTGTGAGTGTGTTTACAGTGCATGAGCACATATGTGAGTTCCACTATCAGCTCAAACACAAAAGTCTTTATTTCCCTTTTCCTACATCCTCTCTGCTGCATCTGGATCTGCGCACGTCACTCCCTTCAGTAGCCATTCAGCTCAAAAAAAATCATCAAAGTCTCTCGAGAAGTTCTCCTCTGTAAACAAAAGCCTTCTGTTGATTCTGAGAAAGAAGAAACTTGCTGTCAGACAAGACGTCACACCAAGCTCTTCACTCCAGTGTCTTCTTAAATGAAGGTCAAACACCATCCCATCATTTTCAGGGTCTGGTATCTACCATCATCTGCCTTCCTGCCTCTCTGTCCGCCTGTGGGTCAGTCTACTCAATGGAGTGTGGAGGAAGACGGGCGGGTTGGGGGGGGGGGGGGGGGGGGGGGGGGCAGGTAATGAGGAACGGTGTGGTACAGTAGGAGCAGTTCAGTCTCCTAGGCTAGCATTTGAGAAAAGAGTGAGGAAGAGTAAGGAAGAGGAAGGTAGAAGTATGGCGATTGGTCAGTCGGTTGGTTGGTGGGATGGGTCAGTGGTCTTACTCGATGACCATGCAGTGGGGCAGGTGCTGGGAGTAGTATTTGAAGAGTTCGGCGGTGGCTCCAGGGCAGTTGGTCAACTCCAGCTCTTCCAGCTCCTGCAGCTGGATGAGGCCTGACAGACCGGTGGTGGTCAGCAGGGGACAACCTGTGGAGTCACAGCAAGCAGGGACAACATTCAGCTGGTGGCTGGATCACTGGTAATAAGGGCTCTGATCCAGCTAATGAGTTACAACTGACAACTAATTAGTCAGTTCATCTTGTGACCCTCAAATATTCATCAAACAATATATTAATCTTCAATGATGATGTAATGTGAAAATACCATCTAAAGCCCAGTTTGTCACATCAACAGACCAGAACCAAAACAAGTTCACTTTACTATCACCTGAGACAAACAGCAGCAAATGTTCACAGTATAGAAGCTGATATCAGAAATATTTTGTTGTGCTAAAAAATACAGCTTGTGAGGTAAGAATGTAGAATGTAAAGTTTGAGTGTCATTGTAGAGGAAACACAAGTTATTAGCATCTTTAGGTCAGCACATTCCATCCATATCTGTGATATCTCATGACATCATCAAGTGGAGCTTCTGATCAGTGGTGTGGACACTAGATGGCACTATAGGGCTCCACCACAGCACACAGCACAGGTGAGTTACATCCACAGACTAACACGGTTCACTTGGCTGAACTGTGTCGAGCCACAATGCTACAAGATTTACTGACTAACCTTTAGGTTTAATAACTAAACATATTTCTTTCTAGATGTTTGCATGCTGCCACATTATTAGTCAAATGTTATCTTTGGTCCTTTAGAACTTGGCATAAGCCTGTCTGAACACTGAATACTGAAGGATTCAAAGGTGATGTGTTCAGGAGATGAATTTCAAGTCAGTTACTGAAATACAAATTTACATACAACACACCATTTTATGAGTGTGTCATGTGTTACTCACTATCTAATGCATGCAAGAGCAACAGCTTTTTATAAAGATGATGTTTTTATATTCTAAACATGTCTGGACAGACTATTTACTTACTATTGTAAAGATTTCCTTTGGATAACAAATCATACCTGCAAGAGACAGTAGACGAAGACTCCTCATTCCAAACAAATGCTGCAGTCCAAAATCTTGCACCTGCAATCGCACATGCACACGCACACACACACACACACACACACACACACACACACACACACACAGAAGTATTCCAGTTAAACCAAATAAACTCAAAATGACTGCATTCATTTCACTGTTGGGTTTGAGCAAACAAATTGGCTTTATTAATATTGAATGCATAAACCTGGTTACTACCACACTACTGTGTAGTTGAAGCACATTGAGTTTATTAGTAGTATTACATAAATCTTATTACTTGCTTCACATTAAGTTTGTTAGTTAATTTATATTTAACCTATGTAATTCAAATGGATGGACATTTTCTATGTAATTAAAATGCATAAGTCCTGAATTTTTGGCTGAAATTATTATATATTATATTATTATATTACAGGAAAGTTCCCGTGAGGTTCATCCTGTCAGCAACATGAATGTACTCAGCAAACTGCGTGTTGGATAAAATGACATGAGACCTGTCATCAACGTGAAGGAGTCTTTATGAATGTGTAGAACTGTTGTCATTAAGTGTCATTATGTTGAAGTTGACACTAAAAGTGAAACATGATTGAGTGAATGACACTTAAAGGTGTGGTCAGTCACACTGGAGAGAAAACTGATTGTTGATTTTCATTCTCAGGTTGTTAGAATGGGAAACAAAGGTCCTCAGAGCAAGCCACACAACACAACAGGTTTGTCCAATAAGACTGACCTCACCTTTAATAACAACAGTCATAAACATTCATAAAGATTCCTTCATGTTAATGACAGGTGTCACATCAGATACACACACACCCCATCAAATGAAGTGTTACAGTTCTTCTGCTACATCTTTGTGTGTGTGTGTGAGTGTGTGTGTGTGTGTGTGTGTGTGTGTGTGTGTGTGTGTGTGTGTGTGTGTGTGTGTGTGTGTGTATATGTGTGTTTTGTGTTACCTGACAGCACCAGCGTAGATAGAGGCTCCTTAATGATGACATGGTGGACAAGTAGCCCAAGCCAGTGTCTGTGATCCGCACACACCTGAAAGTAGACACAATACACACCAACACACATACACATGAGTAAACCATGACTTTTATGTAACTGACTGATGCAGTGAGACATACTGGTGAAAATGAAGCATTCACACGTGAATGTGCTGAATTTATGAACTGTAATTTCTATCTAAACAGTTGTTAACATACTCTATATGCAAATATCAGTGTATCCATTTTACTGATCTACATGGTCAAGAGGTTCAGCTGTTGTTCAGATCAAACATCAGGATGTGTGCTGACGCACTACTCTGTCACTTCCAGTTTTCTGGGATACTGCCATAGTGTTTTCTGCTCTCCAGATTTTTGTATATTTCTCACAAGTGTGGTTATCTACTTATCTCAAATTTATCTGTAGATAAATGAATCCACTCCTCCCGGTCATTGTAATACTCATATTCCTCAAAGTACCGGTCGAGGTGGTGGAGTTGGAGCCATATTTGACTCAAGTCTATTAATAAATCCTAAACCTAAACTAAATTATAATTCATTTGAAAGTCTTGTTCTTTGTTATAGTATATTATGCTCCCTGACCTTATACATTTTTATCTGAATTTGCAGAATTTGCATCAGGTTTGATCCTTAAAATAGATAAAGTAATTATTGTAGGTGATTTTAATATTCATGTGGACAACCACAATGATAGTCTTAGTACTGCGTTTATCTCTTTGTTAGATTCAATTGACTTCTGTCAGAGTGTAAATAAACCGACTCATTGTCTGAACCACACTCTTGATCTTGTTCTCTCATATGGTATTGAAATTGACCATCTAATAGTCTTTCCACAGAATCCTCTTCTATCTGACCATTTTTTAATAACCTTTGAGTTCATATTACTGGACTATAAGCCTTTTGGCAGAAACTCCTACAGCAGATGTTTATCTGACAGTGCTGTAGCCAAATTTAAGGAAGTGATTCCTTCAGTATTGAATTCAATGCCATGTCTCAATGTAGCAGAGGACTTGTCTGCTTCCTTTAGCCTCTCACAAATAGAACATCTTGTTGATAATGCTACAGGCACATTATGAACAACTCTCGACTCTATAGCACCTCTGAAAAAGAAGGTAATTAAACAAAGAAGGTTAGCACCATGGTATAGCCAGCAGACTCGCAAATTAAAGCAAGAGGTGTGATAATCTGAACGAGTTCCACAAGGTTCTGTACTAGGACCACTTCTATTCAATTTATATATGCTTCCTTTAGGGAACATTATTAAGAGTCAATCCATTCATTTTCATTGTTATGCCGATGATACCCAATTATATCTATCGATCAAGTGTCATGAAACCAATCAGTTAACTAACTTTAGACATGTCTTACGGACATAAAAATTAGATGACATTTTTTCTGATGTTAAACTCAAACAGTAGAGTTACAAGTTCTTGTAATTGGACCCAAACACCTCAGAAACTCTCTTTCTAGAGATATAGTTAATTTAGATGGGATCACCCTGGCCTCCAGTTATCTCTGATCAGGATTTGTGCTTTAACGTTCACATAAAACAAATTTCAAGGACTGCCTTTTTTCACCTACGTAATATCGCAAAAATCAGACGCATACTGTCTCAAACAGATGCAGAAAAACTAGTTCACACTCTTCTGTGGAACAAACTCCCATTTTGGGTTCTGGAGGCAGACACGGTCAACACTTTTAAGACTTTCCTTTTTGATAGCGCTTGTAGTTAGGGCTGGCTCAGGTCATCCCTTAGTTATCCTGCTATAGGACCTTTGCAGCATTATAGCACCCCCCTCTCTGCCCTTCTCTCTCTTTAACTCAACTGGTCGTGGCGGATGACCGTCCACCAATGGGCTCGGTTCTGCCTGTTAAAAGGAAGTTTTTTCTCGCCATCGTCGCCAAGTGCTTGCTCATGGTGGAACTGTTGGGTCTCTGTAAATAATATTATAAAGAGTACGGTCTAGACCTGCTCTGTATGGAAAGTGTCATGAGATAACTTTTGTTATGATATGGTGCTATATAGAACTGGATTGAAATTAATTGAATTGTGATTCAAGTCATCTGCATGTGTGATAAATGAATGGTTGTTGAGTTTGTTACAGAGTGAAATGGTGAAAAAACATCCAAAGATGAGCTTGAGAGATCAGAGGAGACACAAATAACCGCATGTTACAGCAGCTGTGCACACACACATCAGTCCTTGATCAAAGACATCAAATGACAGGGTCAGAATATGTTGCAAATAACATAAACCCACAGAACCATCCGGTTCAGTCCGGTGTGTATGGTGTAATTGTGTAGGAAAGATTTTCAGCATGGTTTAAATGCCATACTGGGCAGAAAGCGACAGCTCAACAGTCCAAAACAATGTTGTGGACTGACACTGAACACGCAGATGGATATTGTTAACGCTGACAAAAACCTTTGCCAACAACAGACTATCACCTGAAACATCACAACCCCATGGAACATGTAAAAGTTAGAGCTCAAAACATTAAACCCTCTAAAACAAGCAGCAAGATTCAGAAGGATTTATTCTGTCAAGCTTCAAGATTTCAGTTTGCTTTTATGAAATCTAACTCTTTGAACAAATTATTTTTTTGCATCTCAAACAATCCTTGATCAGTGTTCAGGTTCTGAATCTAAAACTACAGAATTTCAAGCTTAAGCAAATCTAAGAAACAACAGATATACTGACATTTTATATCATAACATGTATCATAGATATAGATATATAGACATAGATGTATACACATATCTATATCTATCTATATATGTAGATCCGTGTACTCTGATGGCGTCAACAGTCACCAGATCTCGGTCTGTGCAATCATAGAGCACCTTTGGGATGAGGTGGAACAAGAATTCACAGCATAATTGTAGAATCCATGCCACAGAGAATTCAGGCAGTGGACATTGCGCAACAAGCCATAGCCAGCACATGTAAGCCTATTTCCACCCTGCAGCCTTGTTGCTAAAGAAGGCAACATTTGCAGATAGAATTGATGAGCAAGTCCACTGTTTTAGTCTGAGCTCAGCAGAAGTACCAACACACCTCACACTGTGATTTATTTTCATCCACTTCCCCTCTGCAGCACCATAGTGTCTCATGTCCTCTGCATCTAGTGTACATTTGAACCACAACTTAGTCATTCCAGCATATCAAGATTCATATCGGCCTTAATTCATTCTGGACCACTCATACACACACCATTATCATGTGTTAAAATACACTTTATTCATTCTTATTCTCAATGTATTTATCATAGAATGATTATGTTATCTTAATGATTGTGTTTAATTATTGTTTCTTTTATTAATGTATCCTGTGGAAATGACCTTGCTGCACATCACCTCTTCTGTACCTCCTGGGTTTCCATAACTCCTCCTGTCAGCCCCTCGCAGTGTTATTTTGCCAGGCGTCAGTGCTTTCCCTTCCCCCATCATTTATTTTTTATGGTTTTGATGAGATCTGTTGTGATAATTTAGGTTTTCCTGGCAATCTGAATAGCTCTCTTATAGTTATGTACACACTGTGATGAATATATACTATCAAATGAACTCTCACAGTGCTGTTTTGCATTTCTGAGGTGCAGAGAAAAAGATTAGATTGTCTTCTGCAGAAGGAAATAAACGCTGAAAAAGCTCTTGATTGTCCTTTTTCATGCCCTATCCACATCTGTTACAATATACACTCTTTCAAGCACAAACGTCACACTGTTCTCTCATGATATTTGAAGTCTTGCATACACTCAGTAGCCCCATTATTAGGTCTAATCACATCATGGACATGGACTGTACTTAGGACTTAGTACTCTCTCGTCTTCTGACAGCTTAAGGCGCTTTTACACTACATATCTCGTTCACACATACACACACTGACAGCAAGGTGCCAACTGTTAACCAGAAAGTAACTAATCACACAATGGCTCAGCCTTCAGGAGAGATTTGGGGTTCAGTGTCCTGCCCAAGGACACTTTGATGCAGAATAGCTGAGCCACAGCAGCATAATTTAAGTAGACTTTATGGTAGTGTTATGAAGTTGTATTGAATTACTTGAATGCATATGTAATAATATGCAAAGTCTCTAAAACTTCTGTGAACTTATGTCACACTGCTGTGGAGAAGCATTTTCTTTTCATTTGAAGTTTTTTTGTGTCTCAGAGTTATGGATGGGTTTCATTCTGGATCCATCTCCCAAAGCATTCAGATTCATTAGCTGTTGATGAACACTTTATTTAAACATGCACAAACTTTGCACCGTGCAGTCTCTATCTGCTTTTAACAAGGATGAAAGCACAGGATCAAAAAACCCACACTGACCTGTCCAGTACCAGTTCTTCCAGTTTATGCAAGTCACAGGCAATATACTCCAGGGCCATGTCTGTGATCCGAGGGCACCAGGACAAATCCAGGCTGCGGAGCTTACGCAGGTTCTCAGCAACCAGCTCTACACCATCGTCAGTGATCTTGGAGCAGCCGGAGAGGCTGAGGGCAGTCAGGTTGGGGAGGCTGTGCACCATGTTGACCACACCGTGATTGGTGATCTCCCAACAGGAGTGAAGCCGCAGAGTGTGGGTGGTGTAGCCCTGTGGGTGGAAGATCATTTTGAATATGCTGCACTTGTGGCAGAGTTCACAATCTAACCACTCACTACAGCTATGTAGTGAGAATATGGTATGGTCTTTGAAGAGGGGAGGGTGTCTTACAGTAGCTGCTACACAGACAATGTTGTTGTTTTACAAACCATTTAAACCAGCCAACTGCATACCTTAGTTTCTCAAAATAAATCAGTCAGTCAGTTTCCTGGATACAGACACAAAGCGTCCCCCCTCTTTCAGACCTGTTTCAGCTGAATTTCATTTCTCTCTTCCATTAAATCAACTGGACATCACCAGATGGTCATCCTAATTATTATCACCAAGATATTTAATATTATATCATTATTATTATTAGACATTTCATAAATGCAATACTTATTTATGTAAGTAATTATTATCAATTAAGCCATTTTTCCATCAATCTGTAACTAAAACTAAAAGCTCTGTAAAGCTGAGAGGAACTGTAAAGTTGATGACTCATTGATCCATTGGTAATTGGTAATTGGGTATTGGTCCTAGCTCAGATCAATAAGAAAATTGTCTACAGGTTAGAGTTTTGTTTCTAAACATCTAACTGATGATGTTTATTAATAATGAGGATAAGACAATGAGAATGAAGTTGTGTGAATGTAGACATCAAGCTGGTTTCTCTTGTTTTGACATCCTACCTGTTTGGCTGTGAAATAGGCCATGGCTGTGTCGGTGACATGGTAGGCCTGCAGGCTCAGTTCTGATAGGTTGGGCAGGAGCTGTGAAATAGCAGCAATGGCGTCATCCGCCACATTGATGCAGTCACTGACGCTGAGGGAAGTTAACCGGGCATTCAGACTAGACCACAGGCCGGCCTCTGTGAAGTCGTTGCAGCCGGACAGTTCAAGGTGCATCAGGCCTTGCATTTGCTCCAACATGACCTGCAACATTAAGGACTCGATGAGAAAATGCACTTACAGAGAAATACAGAGTAGATAGACAGGTCCTGGTTTAGACAGGTCCTGTCTATCTACTTCAAGTCCTTGAAAATCCTTTTTGACCACTATTCATGCAACAACATGTTCCAATAAAGTTGAGGTAGGATCAAGAAAAGACGGAATGCAGAATGCTCAAAAAACACCTTTTTGGAGCTTCCACAGGTAAACAAGCTCATTGGTAACAGGTCATAGGATCATGACTGGATATGAAAGGGGGCGTCCTCGAAATAGTAAATGGACTGTACTTATATATCTCCTTTCTAGTCTTCTGATCACTCACAGCACTTTTACACTACATATCTCATTCACCCATTCACACACATTCATACACTGATGGCATTAGCTGACATGCAAGGTGCCAACTGCTCATCAGTTTTAGGAGCTAACCATTAACACACATTCACACACCGATGGCACAGCCTTCAGGAGCAATTTGGGGTTCAGTATCTTGCCCAAGGACACTTCGACATGCAGTCTGGAGGAGCCGGGGATCAAACCACCGATCAGCTGATGAGTGGAGGACTCGATCAGTCATTCACAAGCAAAGACAAGGTTCAACACTTTAAGACAAATAGTCCAACAGTTTAAAAACAATATTTGTCAACACACAGTTTGAATGAATTGATGGATTTCACCATCTTCAATCCATAATATTATTACAAGATTTAGAGAATCCAAAGATCTGCACCTAAGGCTAAAAACAACACTGAATGTTTGTGACCTTTGACCCATCAGGCAGCACTGCATTAAAAAACCTGCATGATTATATAAAGGACATTACTACATGGACTCAGGGACTCTTCAGATAAACTGTTTCTGTGTTCTGAAGAGTCTACATTTCAAACTGTTTTTAGAAATCATGGACACCGTGTCCTTTGGGCTAAATTTACATTTTACACAGTGTCCCAACAGCTGGAATCAAGGTTGTACATTGAAATACACACTTTGATTAGAGAATTTATAGTACTCCAGGTCAGAGCTATCACAAGATAAATCAGAGCTGAATGATGAAAAAGATGAAGAGAAAATAAAGTATGCATATTGTAGTGCCAAATCACAAATATTAAGTACATAAAATGACCTTTTAGTCTGCTTTTGGTTATTAATCTGTCTTACTTTTGGACATTAAGCTGCAGAAATGCCTCTTGTTTGTATTATGGTAACAAGCTAGTAGACAGCAGTGTCAATATGTGTGAAGATGTGTGCAGTGGATTGTTCATTTACTCATATTTTTATGATCTCTGTTTTTATTCTGTCATCTATCGTGTGACCAAGTTCCATTCATTTAGACCAAAGAAACAGCCAGTCACATTAGGGTTGTAGCTCTGGCCTGTTTGTCTCCAATGACAAAGACCTCAAGAAAAAAAAACCTGTGATTGCAAACGCAACATTTTGAAATAAAAACTGCTAGAATTACATAAATATGAGCTGAAATAAAATCATAATGCAGAGGTGAGTTTAGATTAATTATTTACACGTTCGGTCTCCTAATTCTCAGAGCATGGATAATAATGTGCTGTCAAACTAAAAAACCTTTGCTTTTGCAATTCTTCCTTTTAAGGTGCAACAAAATGGTAAAGCACAAATCAGCACCCCACAACAGGAAAGCCCATATATAGATCATGTAGCCAACAATTCCAGCTTTCTCCATGGCAACCATCCACTCATCCCAGAATAGCAGCCTAGCCTAGCAGGTATGAACAGCCATCTGAGAAACACTCTGCAAGCATTATGCCTCTTTTGTTCCTAGCAATTGAATATGACAGCATAAAAGCAGAGATTATGACAATAGAAGCAAAAGAACAAGACAGACTGTTTTACCATGCTGTCTAACATGCTCTGTTACCACAACAAACCGCTACCTAATGTCCAAACATATCCACTTATATCTAGTTTTTGCATGTCCTCTCCTGTGTGACACAAGACATGTCCTCAGCTTTCAACCCACTAGTAGGTTGATAAAAATGAGGAGGGGTGAAATTATATGTATATATACACACACACACACACACACACACACACACACACACACACGTATATGTAAGTAACAGTGCAAGTGTTGACTTCTATTGATAGACAAATCATGACTCACCTCCAAACCGGCATCTGTGATGGTGGACCTCTTGAGGCTGACTGAGCGAACACCTTTCTTGGACAGCGGGTAGTTGTCGATGAACTCACAAATGTCCAGGTCTGACACACCCACTAAGCAGAAAGACTGGAAGCCACGTAGGGCGAAGGCCTGCAGACTGACAAACTCCTTCTCCCCATTGGGCAGTAGGGTATATAACTCCTTGGCATGCAAGATCGGTGTCACACCCTCCCAGAACTTGGGTTGGTACAGCACCTTGCGCCATATCTTGCATACCTGTGCCAAGACACATTTTTCTGCTGTGGTGAAGTACCAGAGCAATCGGTTGAGTAGCTTCTCATCCAGGACAAGCTGGCGTTCCAGCAGCATGGGTTTGGGTAGAGTGAGAGGGGGAAGTTGACGAAGGGACGGCTTCAAGCCCACCAGAGGCATTCCAGGTTCCAGGTCAGAGCCCAAGAGAGAGGCTGCTGAATTGGGCATTCCAGGGCCGTCCAGATGGTGGTGGTGGTGGTAGGGAAGGGACGACGGTGGAGGGGGCAGGATGGAGGGTACTGAAGAGGACTGGCACAGGCGGTTCTTGGCAGCAGGTGTCCCCTTGGTGATACTCGCACTGCCCAGACCATTGGGCTGGCTGGGGGGCAGCTTGACCATACCGTTGCGAGTCACGCAGGGAGACTTCAGCTCGCTGGGGGTGGACATGTTCAACATTGGGAACCTGAGGAAAGATGAAAGAAGTTTTTAAACTATGATCAATGATTGGTTAACAGATTAATAATACAAGCAAACATTTTGCTTCCAACCAATGTTCCAAGCAGCAGTACAACTAGTAAGTAAGTATATAATCTTTCCATGTTTTATTGAAATCAGATGAGTAATTCCTGAGATGTCACCTAAAGTATCTGCTCTGACAAAAGGACTGTGTATAGTCAAAGACAAACTGAAAGACAAACTTTAGTTTTCTGGACACAAATATTACAACAAAGTGTGCTCATAGACACTATAACACATTGCAGCTTAGTTTTAGAGTTATTTTCCTCATGTAATAGCTGACATTTGATTATCTTTTTATGCACATTTTCCTTCATATGTTAGCATAAATGTGGTTTCTTTAGGATCTCTAATAGGATTAAAACAGTTTGGTGGGTTGTAACAATGCTGAACCAATCAACATGTTTTTGTACACCAATGTTCCCCCAGGCAACTGAGTAGCAGAGTTGGTAAGTGTTGAACTGCTCATCTACTTCACTGCATGTCCATACAGTAGAACCAAGCAGCATCCTCCTGAGCTGAAAAAGCAAGACATCACAGAAGTGCCAAAAACTGCAGTTCTACAAATGGCCACTTGAGGCTGACTCCAAAAGCGAGTCAATCTCCACAAGCCCCAATGATAAGATGTCCAACTACATAAAAGGTCAGCAAAACCTGGTATAAAAAATTATTGTAGACGTCGATTGTTTTGGTGGTAAAGCTGATGATCCCTTTCATGACAACTGCACAGGGAGTCAGTTTCAAGAGCCTGGCCACCTTGAGTGACAGGTGGGTGCCATCATAAGTGGCTGGTTTCAGCTTCATTGGACCCACCTCAGCTCCACCCACAATCCATGTCTTTGAGTTAGATGGAGTCAGGCACTGCCAAGATGCGGTCGATCTGAACTATCAAACCTGTTGGTGATGTCATGAATACTATGTCCATGTTTTATACTGTCTGTGGATGGAACTGATGAAATTAGGGTAACAAGAACTCTGCTATCTTTATAGAGCTATTGTGTTAAATACAAATCCAGCTGCTGAATGTCAGACTTTAGACTAACTTAGTACTATCAGTAGAGGAATTGATTAAGCTGTAGCACTATGGAAATTTTGATATTTTCATATTTTTTCATGTTCTATTTTTATTTATTTATAATGTTTTACTATTGGAATCATTCATACAAACTTTTCATAGCCACCTTTCAAAAGGATAAATCAGTTCAGTGAAGTGTTACTTTGCAGTTAGGGTTATAGTAGCAATAAGTCACATGGGTATATTTAAGACAATCAGACAACATAATTTGTCCATTTTCCCATAGCATTTATACTGCAACTGTCTACAACCACATGCTTTGCTCAACTGTCAAAAGCAAGCGTTACCATCGCCCCCCATATAACACTACCTGTTATTACATTGCCTGTTTCATGCTAACTGTGAGATGTGGTTGAAAGCGCTCAAAAAAGCTTGTAAGCGACTTTCAGTTTGGAATATTTTGTCAATTTATATTCTAGAGACTGTCCTACATAATATGATATATAATATCATATACATGATATGTTATCTGTATAATTCGCCACTATTTGGAATTATCTTTGTCTCACATAACTGAAAAATACTCCACATTTATAATAATAAAAAACATTTGAGCAGTTTGTTCAAGGTCAGATTTGATATTTGAAACCAGTGTGCGGTCAGCAGAGTCAAACTGTTCTAACTATCCTGAGCATGCAGTTTGTATGGATTGCTTCTCTTTTGTTGTTTGCATTCAGCAGAGCTGGACGTTGTATCCAAGTGAAAACACATCACACTGTAAATGAATGCTGTGGCCCATGGCCTCATCTAGTCTGTTCTCTGTGATCTCACTGTATCAGCAGCAGGAGGACAGCTCACAGACTCAAACCGTTCAGTTATGTAACATGCTGACTATAGGGCTTCACACAAAACAGCATCTCTCTGTCCCAAACTACTGACACGAACAGTTGTGCTATTAACACCTGCTACATCCATTTACACATTTACTTGCACATGTACATACTGTTTGTAAGTTATTAAGAGCACTTTTCAATACGACCAGTTCTCAAAGCATTTTACATTTTATCACTTTAAAGCATTTGTTGTTGGTCCCTTAGTAGATGGAGATTGGCTCTGCCTCCACTGTGGTATCACCGAGGTTCAGCCATTACATAATTCAGCAACGTTGTCGACTAGACTGGCTACAGCAAGCACCGTGAAATGTTTCAGAGAGATGGCAGGCTAACCCATCAGGGAACACATGAAGGAAGTCTTCACTCAGTGTCACAGGCCGGGCTAAAATAAAACGCTGTAGGTTCATCTTAATGTAATGAATGCACAGCTGCAGCAAAATCTATATTTACCATTCCTCCGTCTGTTATGTCATGCGGCTGTGGTGTCACTGTCAGCTAGGGAGGCTGAAGTATCAGCAGGCTCTATGCCTGTGATCTACACAACAATAACAGGACATCGGCTTTTCACAATAAAATCTTACCTGCAAAAATTAAATTGACAGCAGGATGATGCAGTGATTAGCACTGTTCACAGCAAGGTTCTGGGTTCAAACTCATGTGCCAATTGGGGCCTTTCTGTGTGGAGTTTGCATGTTCTCTCCATGTCTGCGTGGGTTCTCTCCAGGTACTCCAGCTTCCTCCCACAGTCCAAAGACATGAACCTTAACAGGTTAATTGGTGACTCTAAATTGCCCGTAGGTGTGAATGTGAGTGTGAATGGTTGTTTGTCTCTATGTCTATGTGTCAGTCCTGTGATGAACTGGTGACTGGTTTCCAGGGTGTACCCCGCCACTCGTTCAATATCAGTTAGGATTTGTGTTAAATTTGGAAGACGGCATGTCTCGAACGGGTCAAAATTCAATACAAACTGTGATGAAGATAGCTATGCTTCGGCTGCTCCAGCTGCGCCTGTGTGAACATGAATAACCCTTAGTTATCCTTTTGTTTGCAGACCATTGAGCAGCATCATCAGTCAGTTTATTGTTAATTATTACCATCTTATTCATTTATTTAATTTTGATTAATCATTTTCTCCAATTGTCCATAGCAAACCTACCTCACACATCTACCTGTGCATTTGTCTTATCATATTGGACATTATGCTTCCCTGCCCTACAACTAACAGCTGTACCTTGGAGAGATGGTATGAAGAGGAGTTAAGCTGGCTGTGTAAAATCAGTATGGACTCACTAAGGGGCATCAATATTACAACAAGTAATAACTCATCATTTCAATGTGTCAATTGCACATACATGAAAAGTTTTCTTTTAATAGAATCCATGAGATTTATGGGGTAAATTGTCCATAAGTGTAAATGGGTGCATGAATGGTTGTTTGTCTCTGTGTATCAGTCCTGTGATGCAGGTGAACCCCATCTCTTGCCCAATGTCCAGCCCCCCTGTGGCACTGATAAGATTTTATATATAAATAGATTTGAATGACTGCCACGTGTGTACTACTGTACAGTTTCCCTTTGATTGTTAAGTTCTCCAATTATAAACT
This sequence comes from Sciaenops ocellatus, assembly GCA_033000465.1. Taxonomy (NCBI): domain Eukaryota; kingdom Metazoa; phylum Chordata; class Actinopteri; family Sciaenidae; genus Sciaenops; species Sciaenops ocellatus. The sequence goes on along the minus strand of CP136877.1, from coordinate 2,481,318 downwards.
GAAATCAAACTACATGTCTTTACTTAATCTGACCTCTCATAAAAAAGATAAAAACAACCATCAGCCGTAGAAAATGAAATGACAGTGTGAGGATGGTCAGGAGAGTACAAACACAGTCATTTCTTAGTTTATTCACTTCTTCAAATTCAGCCACACTTCTTCAGAGAGGGACCATCTACTCAATGCCACCGTGTGTGTCCAAACAGACATCAGACCATTAAAAGACCACATAATGCATTGTTTAGCCTACAAATCATGTGTACAGTTTGCAAACTCAGCTGATTTCATTCTTCATTTAACAGCATAAAAATCTAACCATCAAACTAACTGTTAACTTCTGTCATGGTTAAAGTGTCATTATGAGGGGACAGTGAGCAGGCTTCTCAGATCACTCTTCACTCTAACAAATACAAAAATGAAGTCACACTGATAAAAAAAAAAAATAATGCATGCATGAATGAATTCATAAATTAGTAATCAGTCTATAAATCTTTCAAACAATGCATCCAGGCCAGTGAATGCAAGATTATTAGTAATGCACAATAGTGTAACACTTGTTAATGATGCTAACACTTTTCATATATTTGACTAACTATGCCTTTTTTTATGTATTCATTCATTATTATGTATTCTACACGTTTACCCATTATACCCATTATACTGTGCATTGACACACACAGTCATCAAACAGTGATGTCAGGTTTCACTGAAAAGGCAAAGGCAACACACACAGTGAAACAGAGCCACATGAATCACTCATTTTCCATCAGTCTCATGATTTAGTCTCTGCTGAGAACAATTTCATCACCTACACGACCAACAACATTTCAATCCTCAACCATTACTGCCTCCAAAAAGCTTCTCTGCAAATGACTCAGTAACTGTTGGCTTATTTGGACATTTTTGCTTGTGTTTAAAGCAGCTCATATCGTTTCAAACGTGGTTTTACAGATACTTTGGAGTTCAACAGCTTGCTTTAGAACTCTTCAAGATATGAAGTCAGGTAAACCACCAATCCCTAAAATCAGTTAAATACTAGCTCTCATCTCTGTATGGACTAACCATTACATTACTAGAGATGAGGACAAAATTTACATTCACTGTTCTGTCCAAAGTCAGATCAAGTGCATGCACTCCAAGTTTATTTTCAGTCAGTTTAGTATGAAATTAAATCTTAAATCTAAAGCACTGACCAAAAACAGAAAGAAAATAATCCTGCAGAATTGTGTCATAAACTCAGACTGCCCAAGCTTCAAATAAAAACAAATATATAAAAAATAACCTGGAGCACTAAGTTAACCATGTTTCATTGTGAAACTACTGGTTGTATTTACATCATACTGATGGTCTACAGGTAGTGTCGCACTCCAAAGCAACCAGGATGTCAAAACATTTCCATTGTGAATCAGTGGCAGAAACTAGCTGGAAGATAACCCAACAGTTCAGTTGGAGTCAGTACAATTCAGAGAAGCGGGTCTCAACATCACTAAGATTGTAATGTATCAATATCAATAGCAGTAGCCTCAGTCCTGTTTCGCCCATTCGACTCGTCTTTGCCTCCCTTTAGCAACTTAGGACTTAGACTGGTAAATGTGAGCGAATCAGAGAGGCAGATTCAACAGAATATCCTGACTGTCTTAAAGATGCAGTTGTAAATATGTAAATATGTAAATAATAAATGTGTAACCACTGTAAATGCATTTTTAGTAATTTTTTATAAATTACATTAACTTCTAAGCCTTACAACTGACAAATATGAATTAACTTGACTTCTAAACCTTACAGTAGTCAGCCTCGGCTACAACTAAAGCAACTCACAATGGTCATAACATGCAATGATGAGGTGAAGGTGTGTCTTCTGCTATGTGTAGAACAGAACTACATGTACAGGATAAAGACTTGTTAACAATACACTCAATAATGATCCCATGAAAAACAATTCAAACCTATTGTACTTTGACCAAGACGCAACCTCTGGTGCTGAAATGAAGTCAGTGCTGAAGTGCTAAAAACTGTAATTCCTCGAGCGGCCACTTGAGACAGGCTGCAGAAGTGAGTCAACCTCCATAAACGGCCATATTAAAATGTCCAACTTCACAGCAGAAATAAACATGTTTGCAGCCTGGTTCAGACAACGGTCTTGATCTCTGTAGCTAGTTTCCCCGTCCATGACAACCGTGAGGGGGGTGAAATTACTTTTTGAACCTGATCAGATGATATTAAGGTTCAAAGTTGCGCATAATTAACAGCGTGACCGCTTGATTGACAGCTAAGTGCCATTACAGATTACTTATTCAAGCACCCAGGCGTCATTCGGCCCGCCTCAGGTCCGGCAATGATCTATGTCCTTGTCAATATTTAGATTAGAGGTAGAAGAAGCAGTACATCCAACAAAACATCACTTCTGAAACCTGTGGGTGATGTCACTCAGGCTCTGTCCATTCTTTATACTGTCATTGACTTTGACACTACACAACTGACACTGGAATCCTTCACATTCAAATGAAAAATAAAAGTGCGGCTCAGTCACTCTGATGTGTGATGCTTCTTTGTATCTTTGCATTAATAATGAGGTGGTGAGATTCTGTAACTGTGGCTGTCTGCCCTTCATTACTGTTGTTGAATACAGTGTTAACTCAGCCTTCAGTAACAGGCCACACAGGTTTGTAAATGTGTAAAAATGGAGATGACCACACACACCACAATCAATCCTCTGAGTCAACACCTAGCATCAATGTGCTTTAACATGCACAAATAAAGCATATAAAATGCTTATGGGAAGTAGCTGCTGCTCAGTCAACTCCACATGTTCAGAATAAAAATGTTTTTAGAGTTTTACAGCCTGACAAACACCTGCCTGAGAGAGCATGAAACAGTGAAAACACACACTGTGCATCAGAGATAAGTTTACAGTTTCAGATGCTTTCAATTTAAACAGCATGAAGTGACTGATCGTGAAGAAAACACCTTGTAACCAACAGAGACTTGGTAATCAGTGTTAACTAAGTACATTTATTCAAGTACTGAATTTAAGTACAAATTCAAGGTATTTTATGCAGCGTCCACTACATGTCAGAGGTAAATATTCTACTTTTTACTCCTACACTACATTATTCTGACAGCTTTAGTTACTTTTTATATTACAATTTCTTACAACCTTTTTGTCTAGTGAAATCCATATAAGATGTGATTCATTCTCTTGGATAATTTGTTCTCCTGATACTTAGAGATCTATATTTTTTATATGCAGAGAGCACGACACAGAGCAAAAAAATTTGTGGGTTTCTGTAGTCTGTTTCATTGTCTGTTACTGTTTTGGAACATGTTTTCTTTCTTCCTTTTCAAACCTTGAGTCGTGGCAACAAAGTATGAGGTGGAGATTTGACACTACTGCAAGAAGCTCAAAATGTTTATGAATAGCTATAAACCCAAGATAAAAAAGAGAGCTGGATAGACAGGGTAACAAAACAAGTCACCACTGGTGATGTAGCAGTGAATGAATCACATCATAAAAAAAATGCTCAGAGTTGTTTAAGTATTACAGAGCGGAGCAAAGAGAAGGACCACTGACTTGAATTGAAGTTCCAAGAACATGAGTTTCATACTTTATGCAAACATCATACAGAAGAAGAAAAGAATGAGAAGATTCTAAACATCATGTTAGGGTATAAATAAATAAATGTCATGAATTGATAATTCATGACAGACTGAAACTGTCTTCTCCACTGGGTGTATCTGTGTCAGCAAAGCAATTATACATCATGATAACCTGAAATGATACTTGTAAGGATTAAGCACCATCAGAGACAGAAAATCAGAAACCCCTCAAATCCTGCACTGCTCTGTTCATTGCACAGTGTAGCAACTTCTGTCAACAGGCTGCACTGTTTCTATAATGTTCTATAATGTTAACACACTAACAAGAAATCAATATTACATAATGTAGACGCCCTGTCTGAGATTTTGTGTCTTGGTGATGACATGATGACAATATATATTCAAATACCTGGCGAATAAAAGTGATTCTGATTCTGATTCTGATATATAGCAAAAGAATGGCATCAGAACTGGTGACATAGACATTTTACTCTGGAAACTTCAAAACCTTCCAGTAAACCTTTGGAGAAAGCTGTACAGTAATCAGGTTACAGATGCTTTACTTAAGTAAAAGTAGCAACATGACAAGAACGTTGGAGTTATGTTACAAACAAAAAGAAAAAAAAGAAAGTGTAAACTAAAAAACTGTTTTATATTTCAGATATTTTAGATTTTAGATTTGATTTTTAGATTTTAGATTTTCTTTGATAGTCCAATTTGACTGTACGCTGTAGTAATCCAAAATCCAAAAATGTTCAACTGAGTAAAGAAAATGTGTTTGAAATCTCTCACTAAATATCATCAAGAGAGAAAATCTTTGGACTGTGTCTTTTACAATGTAAACACAACATTTTGTAACAGATTTTCAATACTTCATTTCAATACTACACTGTACTACACTTCTAATCAGGTGAACGGTACCTCTGTTATTTCTGCTCTGTGCACCCTGTATGTCTGTTCTTGTTCTTGCACTATGTAACTTTGATCTCTGGCAAGGAGATAAGATAAGATAAGATAAGATAAGATAAGATAAGATAAGATAAGATAAGATAAGATAAGATAGACTCTATTGATTCCGCACTGGGGAAACTCACTTGTTACAGTGGCTCATAATATACAGTGGATAATAAAATAAATGGTAAATGGTAGAGTCCTTCCTGCAGCAACCTGGTTCCTGGTTTGTGTCGTCCCCGTCTCTCTCCTTTGCTTTCCTGTCTGTCTTCAGCTGTCCAGTCTCCTTTGCTCCCCTGTATGCTCTCACAAGTTACAGGTCGTCCAGAGTTGCCAGCTAGTCATCAGTGAGTTCATTCAGCCATGTGTCTGTGTGGAACGTAATGCTACACTCTTGATAATCCCTCTGTAGCCTGGTTAGCACCGTTAGCTCCTCCATCTATTTGGGGAGAGATCTTTAATTCCCCATGATAACAGACAGCCAGTACATCTTTTCTGCTACCAGTGTTTAAATCTAGCTCTGCATCCCTGTCTCCTTCTCCTCACTTTCAGCCAGCTTCTCCAATCATTCCACAGAGAGTATACTAGCGATGCCTACCACTAACAGCTGTTCTCAGCTGTAAACAAGAGAGCCATGGCTTTTTTTGAACAGGTCATCGATGTATCATGCAGTATGACAGAAAAAAGGAAAATCACTCATCTCCATACTTCAAGTCCATGTTTGCACAAAATGGATGAAAACTGGTGCTGAAAAAACACAAAAAAGTACATAAAACACAGAGCTACTGTAACTGGCAGCCAACTGCACCACTGCAACAGGCGCCATGAACTTAGGGCACTAAGTCACACACCACCAACTATTTTATGGAGAAAATGTTTTTCTGGTTTTCCATGCAAGCGACTACTGGTTGGGCTAAGCAGGGGCAGAGCATGGCAGAGGCAAAAAGACCAAAGAGGTCACTCATCCTATATACAAAGAAATCACAGACAATAAAGCATACTTACATATTATTACAGTAAGTATGTTACAGTTACAGCAGCTCTGTGTGTTTTCTACTTTTGTACAAAAAAAGCCACGGCTATCTTGTTTACACTCGAGAACAGCTGTCACCATTAGCACTCTCTCTGTGGAAAGACTGGAGATGCCTGCTGAAAGTGAGGAGAAGGAGACGGGGATGCAGAGCTGGATCTAAGCACCAGGAACCGAAAAGACGGCACAAACCATGTGTACCATCTGTTATCTTGGGGAACGTAAGATTGCTCCCCAATAAGATGGAGGAGCTAACGGTGCTAATCAGGCTACAGAGAAAGAATAGAGAATGTAGCATCACAGACACATGGCTGATTGAACTCATTTCGGACTCACTGGTAACTCTGGACGGCTTTCAACTTGTGAGAGCAGACAGGAGAACAAAGGAGAGAGAGGGGGACGACACACAGCAAAGGAAGCATCCGTGGACCACAGGACAGAGTCAGAACCGGGTCGCTAGAGGAAGGACTCAGCCCCTATTTATTTATTTATTGAGTGATTTATTATCCACTTGGTATATTGTGAGCCACTGTAACAAGTGAATTTCCCCAGTATTGGATCTATAAAGTCTATCTTATCTTATTTGACCTACATTGCCTCATATACAACCCAAAAAAACAACCCTTTGTCCTAAACATATCCATGGAACTCACTTGAGTGAACTAGCAGACAAACTTACCTTAAATGAGCCAATATACCAATTAACCAATTACCAATTAAATTGAGGGGGGTGCCTGAAAACTTTGTGAACTGCAACTCTTCTTAATATACACACACAGAGGTTTCTACCCTTAGACCATCATTTTCCTAAATGAGGACACGGCAAGACAGTGTCTGCTATATGATAATTAAACTTTGGTTCTCCTTCTAGACCAGGCAATTATGTTACCCCTCGCGGCATTCTTGGTGGTCCAGAAGATGGAAATCCCTCAGTATATGAGGGGATACCTGAATTTCCTCAAGTGTCTGAGGTAAAACAGCCTCTGCCTTGCCTTTCTTACCACAGAGTCTGTATGCAGCTTCCAGGTCAGGCCCTCCGTGATGTGGACACCAAGGGTACTTGAAGTTGTCCACCCCCTCTATCCAAGGACCTGTTAATATTAAGAGGATTGTAGCTCCTCATCTGTATCCAAATTCCACTATACATTCCTCAGTCTTGCTCACGTTCAGAAAGAGGATGCTGTCTCGAACCAGTGGGTCAGGCTTTCTACTTCCTTCAGATAGGCTGTTTCATTGTCATCAGCAAACTTGACAATGATGCTGGAGACAAAAGTAGCTACCCGGGGGACAAGGAGTGCAGCAGGGGACTCAAAATGCAGTCTTGGGGTACACCAGTGTGTTAAGGAGGCAACTATGAGGTGTCTTGAATGACCCACACCACCTGGGGTCCCTCAAGTAGTCAAGGTTCCCCATGCACAGTGAGGTGCCTCATACCAGGTCCTTGAGCTTTGTGGTGTTAAATTGTGTTTACAGTGGGTCTAATCGTGAATTTGTAATTGTGTGTAACCAGCAAACAGGGACATCAAAACTGACACTGTATATAAAGACAAGTGTTCGCTGCTCAGCATCCGTTTCTCTTCAGCAATGGCATTATCTTTCATCTTTGCGCATCAACGCCATTTGGGAATTCCCCGCATTAGTTTGCTTGGATTTCCTGAAAATCATTGTTATGACAGCAGTGGTGCGTTGGGCTCATTTTGCCCAACTTATGCCAGTCAGCTTTGTAAAGGTTTTTTCAGACCGGCTCGCCTGGCTAAACCAGGCTTTGTCTCCCCCTCTCTCCTGGACATCTAGCAGTGCATCGAAATGTCCTGGAGATGAAGACAAAAGCTCCAGTAGCAGGGCTGGTTGACTTCCTGAGAATGCAGGGCCACACAGAGGCAGGCTGTCCCCTTCTGGATCAGGCCCTCACAGTTCACCTGATTCTTCACCTGCCAGAGAGTCACAATTTTCTGGCTGGGGGCGCAAATGCTTCAGGTCTTCTGGCCTGCACCATCAGCAAGAGGAATAACCTAATTTAAGATGTTGTAACTGCTGCAGAGCATGTGATGTCACTGACCACAGGAAGCTCTCACAAAAGAAAAGACCAATAAGAACTGGGTGCTCACATCACTTTGCGGGGAATCTTCAGATCCATCTCATTTGCTACTCAGCATTTTAAGAGGCTGCAGGAGTAGAAGATGTAGCTGTGCCACTCGCTTCTTCAGGCCAGAGAGGAGATAAGGTATGAAGGCACAACGGCAAGAAGGGCACACAAACAAGGCAACACTTGTGAGCCAAAAGAGTAAGTAAGCTCTGTGCCTTGTTGGTTCACCCCAGCTGCATGCTGCTCCGTGGTGACCACAGCGGTGTTACTCTTGAACCAAACCCCTTCTTTGTTCCCAAAAACATAAGGAGTTCATTGAGGTCAAGAACATGGCTAAATGCATACATGAGATATATTATGTATGGCAGCATCATGGTCTACACCCTGTCCATTCAAATGGACCTCTCTTGGACATGTTGTGCTCTCTTTTTCAGGGTCTGTGTTTAACTTGTGAAAAGGGTGTGTATCAGTCATGTTGGCCTGATGTTTGCGTTCATCTTCCTCCCTTATCCATGATCTTTCTGACATTTAAAATGTGCTTTTCATGTTTAGTTTTTCATCCATGGTTTGTATATCTTGTTAGTACTCTTTAGATGATATTACTGACTCCACACAATTATCTTTGTACTCAGTAATTACTGTTATCATTTTATCCATCATGTCATGATGAGACTCCTCCCACACAGTACAATACAAACAAGTGTTTTTTTTCCAGTATGTCTATGCATACTGGAAAAAAAACTGAGTAGTAAGTCATTGATTGGATAGTTTTTTGTGACTGTCATCCTACATCATCAGTGCATCATCAGGACCCACTTGGGGAAAATCAAATTACAGTTCCAGTTTATGCAGCACTTTAATGATTCTCATGTGTATATTTATGTTCATCACAAAGAATTAGCAGATTATGAGCATTATTAGTATGACTGCAAAATGACCGCATGTTATTGATAATGATGACTAACAGGTAGAGACAGTCATGATTTTGGGCTTATTACTGTATTGTACGCAATGAACTGACAAAGTACACAGAGTATGATACAGGCACAGCAATTTTAAAATCTTTTGTCCTATTAATTATGGAAAATAGACACACTGACGTACATATGTGTATGATTTATACAGATCAATTATAAGATTGCTTCCTGAACAGATCTCATAATTAGCAGATGGATTTATTAGTAGTTTAGCTTTTGAAAAATCCTGTATTTGGTCTGTTTGCTTCACACCACCCTGTTCTTCAAAAGTGGCTCAACGAATTCTGGCTTAAATGCTGTTATCAGGGTAAAATAATTATTTTATCCAGCTATAGATTGCTTTTTGTTGTTGTTGTTGTTGTTGTTATTTAACTGTTATTTATTCTACTAGGAATATTCCCATTGTGATTTAAATTCTCTTTTACAATCGTGGCCAGTTCCACACAAAGAACACACTGCAGACATGGACCAGCAGACCCAAAGTCCTCTTCCTAAACCCCTGTTACTTTGTTATTTTCCTTTCTGTCCAGATAAAATTCTCCTGTCAGTCCATCACTTCCTAGTGATTTCCTTATTTTCATCTAATTTATATCTTATGTAATTTCAAAACTCAGCATCAAAGATTTATCTTTACATCTATATATTTTTCAGAAATCAACATGTGGAAAAAGGTTACATTTTGACTAACAGCAGTACCAGAAGTTTGGACAGACTTTCTCATTCAATGCTTTTTCTTCCTAATGTAATTATGTTAGTGGTGAACCACAAAAATGGGACTGTTACTTTTTCAGCACTGTGAGGCACCATTAAAAAAACACAACTGTATATACTACTGTGAGTTCAAGGAGTGTTTGATTCACATTGATTTTTCCAAAACTGAAGCATGCAAACTGCTATGACAGATTCAGATTCAGTCCACTTCACAAAGCTGTACAAAAGATGCTAAAACTCCAGTGGTTCCTTCGATAATGTGCCTCAGATGAACACTCTCACCCCAGGAAAGGTCATCTACAGAGGAGTCACCTGTCTCTGCTCAAATCTTTAGTGCACATCACTACACACAAAGAATTGAATTTGATGTTCAGACCATTCTTTCTGACACCACCAAAGAGAAACAGTGGTGGGTGCTTATCCTGGGACCACTGACAAGGTCAGTGAGACACATGAAAAGTCACATGGATGTACAAAAGGGGAGAAATCACTACTTCTGGTCAAACTGTGAAAATACTTCGTGACAGAAAAAAGTTTGAGAGTCAGGCAGAAAACATTGTTGTTATTTTAACCACGAGTGGACAACTCTATTATTCATATAAACTGTAACCATCAATGCCAACTCTGTTTAAGGTTTTGCTTTTAAAATGATCATTAGATAACTTTTATTTAACAAACTGATCTGAAGCTATGTCATAACAAACTCTTACATTCTTGCAAGACATTTCAAAGTATGTTACTTATTATGGATCAGCTGTGGCTCAGAGGTAGAGCAGGTCATCCACTAATCAGATGATTGTCGGTTTGATCCCCGGCTCCTCCATTCTGCCTGTTGTAGTGTCCTTGGGCAAGATACTGAGCCCCAAATTGCTCCTGTTGTTTGTGTAAATGCATATGAATGGTTAACTCCTAAAACTGATGAGCAGTTGGTACCCTGCATGGCAGCCAATGCCATCAGTGTATGAATGTGTGTGAATGAGTGAATGAGATATGTAGTGTAAAAACGCTTTGAATGAGTGAGAAGACTAGAAAGGCGCTATATACAACCCCAGTTCCAAAACAGTTGGGACATTGTGTAAAATATAAAGAAAAACAGAATGTAATGATTTACAAATCTCACAAACCCATATTTTATTCTCAATAGAACATAAACAACATATCATGTGTTAAAACTGAGACATTTTATCATTTCATGGAAAATATTAGCTCATTTTGAAATTGATGGCAGCAACAAAGGGCTGGAAAGGTATACAGCACAAATCAAAAACAACTGGAGGAGCATTTGACAGTTAATTAGATTAACTGGCAACAGATCAGTAACATGACTGGGTATAAAAGGAGCATTTCAGAGAGGCAGAGCCTCTCAGATGTAAAGATGGGCAGAGGTTCACCAATCTGCAACAAACTACATCTTAAAATTGTGTAACAATTTTAGAAAAATGTTCCTCAACGTAAAATTGCAAAGACTTTGAAGATCTCACCATCTACAGTGTAAAATATCTTCAAACATTCAGAGAATCAGGAGGAGTCTTGTGCAAGGGACAAGGTCAAAGGTCAAAACTGGATGCTCATGATCTTCAAGCCCTCAGACGGCACTAGATTCAAAATGGGCATGATTCTTGACTGGAAATCACTGCACAGGCTCAGGAACACTTCCAGAAATCACTGTCTGTAAACACAGTTCATCGTGCAATCCACAAATGCAAGTTAAAGCTGTATCATGCAAAGAATAAGTCATATGTGAACACGATCCAGAAATGCCTTCATCTTCTCTGGGCCAAAGCTCATTTAAAATGGTCTGAGGAAAAATGGAAAACTGTTCTGAGGTCAGATGAATCGAAATTTGAAATTATTTTTGTAAACCATGTGCGCTGTGTCCTGCGGACTAAAGAGGAGAAGGACCATCCAACTTGTTATCAGCAGCCAGTTTAAAACTCTTCATCTCTGATGGTATGGGGTTGCATTAGTGCCTATGGCGTGGGCAACTTACACATCTGGAAAGGTCCCATCAATGCTGAAAAGTACATAGAGGTTTTAGAGCAACATATGCTCACACCCAGGCAATGCATCTTTCAGGGAAGGCCTTGAATATTTCAGCAAGATGATGCTAAACCACACACTGCATCCTTCACAACATCACACTAAGCGGGGGAAGAGTCCAGGTGCTGAACTGTCCTGCCTGCAGTCCAGACCTAGAAAACATTTGGTGCATCATAAAACGAAAAATCCAGCAACGAAGGCCCAGGACTGTTGAGCAGTTAGAATCCTGCATTAGACAAGAAAGGGACAACATTTTTCTCCCAAAACTCCAGCAAGTGATCTTCTCACTTCACAGACATTTACAGGCAGTTGTTAAAAGAAGAGGGGAAGCTACACAACGCTGAACATCGCTCTGTCCCAACTTTTTTGAGATGTGTTGCAGCCATCAATTTTAAAATGAGCTAATATTTTCCATGAAATGATAAAATGTTTCAGTTTCAACACATGATATGTTGTTTATGTTCTATTGGGAATAAAATATGGGTTTGCAATGATTTTTAAATCATTGCTTTCTGTTTTTATTTACATTTTACACAGCATCCCAACTTTTTTGGAACTGGGGTTGTAAGAACAGTCCATTTACCTTTATTAAAACTATGTTTAGAGAAAATGTACAACATGACTTCAGCATGACATTTTTCTATATATTTCTTACTTATGAGTATATATGAGAATTTATTATCAACCTTTTGTATATGAGCTACTGTGACTGTGAAGTAGATTTCCCCGGTGTGGGATCATTAACATCTATCTTATCTTATCTTAACTTAAGTTAAAGGTGTTGATATTTTTATTCCAAAACAAAAAGTCACATTTGACCCAGTTTGCCTCAAATGTGACAGATTTTTCTGTTAATACATTGATTTTCAGAATGCTATATTATGCAGCTTCAGATTGCAGATCAGGAAATACTGATAAATGTTGTCATTTGTTGCCTTTGTGTTGTGTGCTCTATTAGAATAAAAAAGAATCATTCCTATTTTTTGTTTTCTGTAATTCTGGAATCAGCCTCAAACTTAGAGGGGTGGAGCTTGAAAGATGTGGGCATTTACAGAGCACGATCTACCATTGAGTTGCATTATGGGAAGTGTAGCCCTCACACGCCCCACTAGCACCAGTGTCATTACAAACACATGCTGCAGCCAGACACGGATTTTAAACACAACATTCTCCGCTTTCTGCAGGAAGTCTGCAAACATGGAAGATGTCCAGCGTTAAAGCTGCTTTAGGAAAAAGAGGGATGATTGCACGTTGACGCTTCAAGTCAAGATCATCAACTCATATTTACCATGAGAAAACAGAAATGTCATGAAGCCCACAGAGACCGAGAAAAGCTGAGTGAGCATCAGGGGTGGACCCACGACAAACCCGACAAACCTCAGAGAGGAGCCGCTTTAACAAACAAGCAGAAAAAAAGAAATCACATTACCGCACAAATCAGAACCAAAGATGTTGCGTCACTGACAGACGCTGACGTCATTGTGTTTGTTAATAATACGCAGCTCGATGCGGCTGATCGGCTCCGTCTCCCAAAGGCCCCACCGTGCACACAAAGAGCTCAACACCCAGCGCTATTCACCCACATCACCCCGATCTCTCTGCAGTCTCCCCGCAGTGAGGATGCTGCTGTCATAACCCACCACCCCATCATCCATCACAAGTGCACACATGCTACACACACACACACACACTGCGCCCATGGACACATTCTCCTCGTCCGGCCTTTTTTTCGCAGCATCGCTCACCTCTCAGATGAAAATTCACTCGGGCATTAATCCATGATCAGCGCGCGGTTCCCGCTGCCTCTCGATCACGTTTCTCCAAACGCTGCGACGCAGAGAAAGCGAAATAAATAATGATTAGGAGGCAGCCCTGCCCGTTATGTCCTATCGGGAGGCGAGAGATGCGCCTACCCAGCCCATAGATACAAGCAGAGCACCCGGGTCCAGAATCCGAATGAGTCAAACAGAGGGGCGAACCGGCACACAGCCTCCTCCGCCAAACCGTTCAAATCGACACAAAATAACTTCTCTGTTGTGTTTTCGATCGCCTAGTCCTCCTCCACAACAGAGTGGCCCTCTGTCTCGTAATTTCTCCTCCACACACACACATACACGCGCGCGCACGCACGCACGCACACACGCAGAGCGGAGCGGAGCAGCTCTGTCTCATTTAAAGAGATAGGAGGGCAGCTGGAGCAGCGCCGCGCAGCAGCTCCGAGTCTGTCTTATGTAACAACAACAGCTTCGGATTGTTCTGCAGCCCAGACACACTCAAACCGTAACAAACCACAGGTGACTACTTCACCTGCGTGCATGTGGATGTATGCGTGTCTGCGTGCCCGTGCGGCTGGCCAGAGGCGTGCACGGACTCTCTTAGCAGGGGTTAAATGAAGAAAGGGTCCCTCCTCTGAACACTGATATGGTTGGTTGATTGAGTTTAGGTTGTTTTGGTCAGTGTCTCACACACAAACACACACTTAGAATACTCTCAATGGAAGGCACAGGCTTTCTACAGCACTGGATCACATCAGTGGAAATGTAGAGTGGAAATTCAAGTTGACACTTTCTCCAACACCTTCAGTGTTTTTTCTTTATTTTGATGATTTTCTACATTGAAGATTAACACTGAAGACATGAAAACGAATGTGAAATAACACATATGGATATGTTAAAGCACTGTTATGTGGTAAACAAAAAAGTAAACCAAAGTAAAAATCTATTTTACAATTTAGATTGTTTTTCTCTGATGACAACTTTACACACTTCATTCTCTCAGTCAGCTTTATGAGGTCGTCACCTCCAGTGATTTCTTAAAGGACTTGTTGGGATGACATGTTGCTGCACCAGCAAAGCACCTGCACACCATCACACCTTCTCCTCCATGCTTCACAGTGGGAACCACACATACAGATACCATCCATTCACCTTCTGTAGTGTCATAAGGACACATAGGCTGGAGCCTATCCCAGCTGACTTTGGGCGAGAGGTGGGGTATACCCTGGACAAGTCACCAGTTCATCGCAGGGCACATAGAGACAAACAACCATTCACACTCACATTCACACCTACGGGCAATTTAGAGTCACCAATTAACCTGTTAAGGTTCATGTCTTTGGACTGTGGGAGGAAGCCGGAGTACCCGAAGAGAACGCAGACACAGGGAGAACATGCAAACTCCACACAGAAAGGAACCAGCCAAGGTTCAAACCAGGGACCTTCTTGCTGTGAGGCGACAGTGCTGACCACCGTGCCGCCCTGGTTGGGACCAAAAATCTCAAATTAGAATCATCAGACCAAAGTCCAGATTCCCATTCCTTGAGTTTGTTGGTCCTAGCAGTTAGTTCTTGTTGGTCCCCAGCCGTGGTTTATTTGCAATTTGACCATGAAAGTGAATTTCTTTCTTTTAAAATGGGACAAAAAAATTAAAGAGATAGGTGTAGTATATTTTGTAATACAATAAGTTGGTTGTGATTGTGAAATCTCCCCCTAATTATTTTACAAATGAAATCATCTGAAAAGGAGAAATCACTCTTTGCTTGAACTGCTCGTGCCTCGTGTCTAAAACCTGTGATGTGAGCTCAAAAGTAGGCACTGCTTCATTTTAAGGGGTCACAAGCAAATCAGTTTGGGAATCACTGCCATAGACCTCCTCCTAAGGGATTGTCCTGTTATGGGCATCACCTCGATCAGGAAGTGACGTCATGGCTGCCTCTCCTCCTCCTCTGTTTGTTCTGTATCTTCCAGGCGAGCATAGCACAGCTGCCTCTGAGTCTCTCTGTGTCTTTCTTTGTGTGTGTGTGTGTGTGTGTGTGTGTGTGTGTGTGTGTGTGTGTGTGCGTGCATGCGCACACGTGCACGTCTCTCTCTCTCTCTCTCTCTCTCTCTAAAAGGGGCCGGGAGCTGGAGAGATTTCTATTTATAGAATCCTACCCGCCTGTTCAGCCTCCCACCCCCTTCGGCACAAAGAGTTACACCCACAGACACACACAAAGCATCCATGGACAACACACATGCAAGCACAACACACAGAGTGTTGCACAATAATGTACACAGCGCACACACACACACACACACACACACACACACACATACATATTTACTGAAACAGAAAGGGAATTCATGCATTTCCACTGTAAATACACAAAAACCCTCTGCTCACATGAAGACATGCAGGACAAAAATATCAAGTGTAAAGAAAATGTGAATAAAAAGCTAGAAATGTAAATCATAGCACACATACTATAACATTAATAATGCAGCGTTCTGTGGAGAAAGAGGAACACCGGCTGTAATGGAGAGAGGGGGAGGGGGCCTCTATGTAACATGACAATTACAATTGCCTGTTTGTGTGTGTGTGTGTGTGTGTGTGTGTGAATAATAATTACCTCATCCATTTAGCCTATCAATGTCAGACATTACTATCACACATAAATATTGAAAACACTGTCTTGTTGGAGTCTTACCAGTACCTTGACTCTGATTCCTGGTGAAATACAGGAATTAGACTGAAGTAGGCTACATTTACTTTTGTATGTAAATTCTGTGCTAAGATACAGAGCAATTACAAAAAGTCATATAAGACTTCATGAACATATTTTCTTGACCTCATCATCCAACATCTTACGAGAGGTATTAAAAGTATTGTACTTGATTATCAGGCTCTCCATCTGAACTGGAGCTTTTGAAGAAAAGGTGTAAAGGTGTAAGGTGTAATATACTGTATTATAATGTATTTGTCAATGATTAATATATTGGTTTTAGTAACTTATTAGTCTTCTTCCAACTTAAAAAGATGCTGCTGAGAAAATAGGCCTACCTCACATTAATTATGTAAGATGTGGTTGCTTGATGTCTATCCTAATGCTTCACCAGCTGGCAGTCTGCATCCAGATACAATTATCCTGAATTCTTTAATTAAAGTAAAATTAAAATGCGTAAATGGGCTCTTGGTCGACTTTAGGCCGTCATGCTGCCAGACAGATAATTTTAACGTCATCAACATGTAGCAAATATTACCACGCAAGTCTTTTAATGAAGCTGTGTTTGTTTTATGTAGGTTTTGCAAATGACTTGATTACCCTATCTGGCCTGTTGTGATGAAGACGAGGCGACTTTGAGCTTCTGAGCTGTAACACAGGGTGGGCGAGTTGAGGTTCAGTGGTGATGGTGGCATGGCATCGACACTGTTGATGGCAGACAGAGCTATAAAAACAAGAATACAAGAGAACAGTGCTTTAAAGAACAAACCCATCCACTACACTTAAGTCTTTTGTGAAGCTAAATGTAAAGTGACATTGGCAGGTAAACCAATGGAAATGTTAGAAAATAGCATGCTAAGCCATTGTTACCAAGGTTACAATAGCTGGCTAACTAGCTAGCTAACTTCTTTTTTTTGTTCTGACAAAAAAGGCCACCTGAAGGAACTTGAAGACATTTCGAACACGTAGTGGTGAAAAAAAGGACTTCCATGAAATGTGTCTTCAACATTTAATTTATATGCAGTAATCTTAATATGAAAGCAATGACTATGATCAGAGGCGCACATACAGTTGAAATTCTGTGAGGCCTCCACAGTTCCTAATTCCTTCCAGGTGTTCACCTGTGTGTAAGTAGGCTGCATGACTACTGATTCCCTTCCTATGTGGTCGGGTGCACAGGTGACTATAGGTGACTATTGAACCAGTGAAGAGTTAGAACAGTATGCAAGGCACACGTTCACTGAACTATTATAGTGAGGCTGACATACCTGACTCTGTAATATCTGATGATTTTGGCCACTTATTGACATATCATCAGCTTCTGATGATTTTGTTGACATGGTGAACTTAGAGTTTACAGTTTCTTAATCTTAGTCATAGTTCTAGTTTACTGGCACTCAGCTACCAAGAAATTAAAAATAATGGGTTTCAAAGCCAAGATTCTGCCATTGCCACGTTGTGTCTGAGAATGCCATATAACTGTAAACTCGAAGGGCACATAGATTCATCAATACCTGAGACCGCTTTTACATTGTCACACTGTTTAGTTAGTTTCAGTTTTATTTGTCATATGTAGATTAACACGGGGTCAACAATTCTTCTGCTGGCTCTCCAAACAATGAGATTCTTCTGGGGTTAGTGTCTCTTTAAGACGAGGGGAGCCACCATACCTTCAGAGGTGGATGAGCTCTGCAAAACATTACAGGACGAAGAGGCAAGATACAACAGTGGATTCACTGCTTTACATCAAAGGAAGCTTCAGACATCAGCCTGGTGCTTCAGAGAGGTTGTTGTGGTATATCCTGAGACTGATCCACAGACAGATTTAAAATATCATTATTTGGGTTTTAAGAACTGTAATGATCATATTGAAAACTATGTGAATGAATGAACACTAATCCACAAACAGACAAACACATGTGTGCTTGTATAGGAGCTTGCACTGCAGTGAAGATGACTCAGCCACTAGCGCTGATGCCATGGAAACACTGCCTCTTTGCAATCAGTCTCTTAGTAACAGGAACCTGAGTGTAGGGGTGTGTGTGTGTGTGTGTGAGTGTGTATTATGACACTGGCTAGTTCATTGAGTGGATACTAAAATTAGAGCAATAATGAACACTTTTGAAATATACTTGCCTTATTTGATTTGCTCAATTGTCTATTAATTATTGAATTCATTTATTATAATAAGAGGAAGATATGAATCTGGAGGGACAATGAAAGGAAAATCTTTGAGAGCAAAGACACAAACCCATGTTCAACCTACCAGAACCACTTTTTCTCTGTTATTTTTAGACAGACAGTCCTGAACGAGCAGGGCAGAACAAGAGTCAGTGCCAGGGCTGACTGAGTGTTTTGTGGTCGTATGAAGCATGCCTGACAGGAATCATACACAGTATTATCATGTCACGTTATCCTCATTATCATGTTACAGCAGCACTTTACCATTCACCACAATGCTTCTTGCTTTTCTCTGCTCACAAATGCTTTACTGTTATTGTGTGAATCTCTATGATAACAACATCCAGTAAATAGCATGTTGGTGTGATCTTTGCAGATTTGGAGTAAACAAAGTTTCTGAAGCTTCTCTGATACTGTGAAAAGAAAGACTTATTAGTCTAGAGGTGACCAACCACACAGCCATGGTCCAGTACAAAGCCATGAAACATTTTATACCAGGTCACAAAGAATTTGATTTGGCACAAAAGTTTAATATTCAAAATTCAATTCTTTATTATACTATCATAGTTTTGAAGATTGCCATTTGAACATGGCATTCACACAGAGTGACCACACTGAGACAACACGCTGTAACAAAACATAAAATGGCCATAGTCATAGTATTTATGAAAAAGGTTTACATTATTTATTTTTGTCCTGTACACACATTTTTCAAGATTACAAGATTTTAACACTAGCTAGTAGCTCTTCATGTGAATGCATGAATAGACCAGATCTATGCTTCATAGAAGTATGGAATGCCATTTAATTCCATCCATCCATCCATTATCTGTAACCACTTCTCATCAGGGTCACGGTGGGGCTAGAGCCTATCTCAGCTGACTTTGGGTGAGAGGCGGGGTACACCCTGGACAAGTCACCAGTTCATCACAGACAAGACAAACAACCATTCACACTCACATTCACACCTACGGACAATCTAGAGTCACCAATTAACCTGTTAAGGTTCATGTCTTTGGACTGTGGGAGGAAGCCGGAGTACCCGGAGAGAACCCACACAGACATGGGGAGAACATGCAAACTCCACACAGAAAGGAACCAGCCGAGGTTCAAAACAGGAACCTTCTTGCTGTGAGGTGACAGCGCTCACCACTGCACCACCATGCAATTTAATCAACTCAATTAAATTTATTAAATGTAACATTAAATTAAAATGCATATGAAAAAAATAAATAAATCAGGGTGGTCACAGTAAGAAGGTCCTTGGTTTGAACCTTGGCTGGGCCTTTTGTGTGTGTAGTTTGCATGTTCTCCCCGTGTCTGTGTGGGTTCTCTCTGGGTATTGCGGCTTTCTCTCACAGTCCAAAACAGGTTAATTGGTGACTCTAAAGTCTCACCCAAAGTCAGCTGGGATAGACTCCAGCCCCCGTGACCCTGATGAGCAGAAGCAGTTACAGCAGATGGATGGATAAATATATCAATGAATATATAAATAAATGTAAATATAAAACATTTTAATGAAATTGTCAAGATGAGAATAAGAAAAAGGCATGAATCACATTTGAAACTCAGACTGTTTTCATTCTAACCTTTTTCCAGTTATCCCAGAATTTATTTGACTTCATTGATTCTTCTACACTTTTCTTTGATTTCTTTGGTTATGCTTTTAGATTTTAATGTACTGTATGTCTTTAAATCTAGACAGATACTAATGACAAATATTTTCATTATCACATTGACTGTGTTTCGAAGTTTCTTTCTGCACTGTCGGTCTGCACACTGAGTCATACCATCTGTTCATTTTCTTTATTTATTTGACAGCTGCATCAATAAGCTGAAGTGTGCTGTCCTTGATCTCATCTTCTAATGTATAAAAAAGGAAAATCATACGAGTAAAATCACAATTTAACACGTATGTAGTGCAGAAGTTATACTCATATAGTAAAAATATAATATAACCTAAAAATATGAAATCAAATAAAATATGATGCTGATGTATTGATGAATAGGTTGTAAACATTATGTAACTAGCTAGCTAAGCAGGTGGAGCCAGTTCACGCTGTACAGTACCATTTAGTATAGTACAGTTATGAGTAGTACAGAGTGTAAAGTGACATTAATGTATCATTGCTGTGTGAGTAAAGTGTCATAGCGATTAGCTCAAGAGCTCAAAAGTTCAGAGAGCTCTGATCATGTTGTTGTTTTTAGAGAGGTCTAAAAAGAGGTCCTCCATGGATGATAGCTCTGTCCTGGTGATGTGTTGACCAGTTTTCATCATCCTCTGTAGAGTTTACAGTTGAGGGAGGTGCTTTTGCCATATCGGGTGCAGGCAGTCACTCCAGATACTCTCAGTGGTGCATCTGCAGAAGTTGGAGAGTATCCAGGAGTCCATGTTGAGCCTCCCTAGCCTGCAGAGGAAGATGAGCTGTGATGATGTCAGTGTGGTGAGTTCAGGTAAGGTCCTCGCAAATGTGAATCCAGAGGAACCTGAAACTGCTGACTTTTTCTGCCATAGTTGATGTTAGGGGTTATGTCCTTCTCCCTGTTGCCTCCTGTCTTCCACAATCAACGCATTTGATTTTCTGACATTAAAGGGGAGGTTGTTAACCTGGTACCAAGCTGCAAGTGGTCAAGCAGTCAGGGAGCACAAGAGAGGACTGAGCACACAACTCTGAGGGACGCCTGTTGAGAGTCAGTGTGGAGGATGTGGTGGTGCCGCACTGCCTGGGGTCTGCCCATCAGGAAGTTCAGCATTCAGTCACATGGGGTGGTATTAGTGGTGTCTCAGGGGTCTTTGCTTGATGACACAGTGGTATTTAATGCTAAACTATAGTCAGTGAACAGTATTCTCACATATGCCCCTGTTGTCCAGGAGGAAGAGGGCAGTGTGAGTGGCTAAGGCGATGATGTCGTCTGTTGACTTGTTTTAGACTTTTTGGGGTCAGGGACAATGCTGGACTTTTTGCAACATATGGGGACGGCAGAGTGGAGCAGTGAGACATTAAAAATGTCTGAAGTCATCTGTTATTTGATCTGTAGTCACCTTGAGGACCCGGGCAGGGATGCCTTTAGGTCTAGGCTAGTCATTTTGACGCATCTGCACACATCTGCCCTGCACCTTCTTTACCTCTTCAGCTGGGAAGTCGTTCTCAAAGTGTGCATAGAATGTGGGAGGTGGATTCACCTGGGAAAGACGCAGATATGATCTCAGCGCTGCTGGTTTTCTTATCAATCAATCAATCAGACTTTATTTGTATAGAACTTTTCATCCAATAAATGTAACACAAAGTGCTTCACATAAAAACATGAAACATAAAAACAAGCAAACACCCTCTGCCCATCCCCAACCCTCCACCCCAACATCCACAGCCAAACCCCAATTCTCCACCCCTGACCCTCCATCCCACCGATTCCATTATAAATAAAGCACAAACTGAGGAAGCGCCATCTCATCGTCGAGCAGCGAGGAAACACTGGAGGCAGGTTCGAAATGATAAAAATAAATCAAATAAAATAAGATAAAATAAAATAATAACAGTAGTAATAAATAAAAAGAAAAAAGAAAAGAAAGAGAAGGAAACCATTAAAAATGTATAATACTACAATAGTAAAACTAATCTGTAAAAATGTGTAAATAGCTAGATAAAAGATAAAAGATAAATAAATAAATAATTAAAAAGTAAAGCATAATAAAATATATAGATAGCTTAAATAATGGTTAATATATATATATATATATATATATATATATATATATATATATATATATATATATATATATATATATATATATATAGATATATATATAGATATAGATATAGACAAATAAATAAATAAATAAAAGAGAAAATGCTGTAACATTAAAATACATAAGGAGAAAAATATTTAAAAATGGTTCAAGTAAAAGGCAAATTAAAAAAAGATAAGTCTTAAGTTTGCTCTTAAAAATATGAACATTCTCTGATGCCCTCAGGTCTTCAGGAAGGCTGTTCCACAAACGTGGACCACAGTGAGAAAATGGCGCCTCACAGGGTCCTCGAGGGTTCATAGGGTAAAAGTAAATCAGATAAATAGGCTGGACTAAGACCATTAAGAGATTTATAAACCAGTAAAAGAATCTTAAAATCGATTCTGAAACGCACAGGCAGCCAGTGCAGAGACTTTAAAATGGGTGTAATGTGTGCTCTCTTTCTGGTCTTCGTCAGCAGACGAGCAGCTGAATTTTGTAGTAACTGTAGTTGATCTAATTTTTATCTGATCTAATTCTTAGTTCAGTTCCTGGTGTTAGAGCCCTAGATTCCACTTTGTCCCTGTATTGTGTCTTGGAACTGCCAGAGCCAACAGCCATTAAGGCTAACTTTAGTTTTTTAGTGTAGTGCTTTTCTGTTTGTAGAGTCAGTGGTTTACAGTGCCTATCATAAGTATTCACCCCCTTGGATGTTTTACCCTTTTATTGCTTTTATAAATCAATCATGGTCAATAAAATTTGGCTTTTTTCACACAAAAATTTATTGGAAAAAAACTCTTTAATGTCGAAGTGAAAACAGATTTCTACAAAGTAATGTTAATGAAACAAAATTATATAAAGAAAAATAATTGTTTGCATAATTATTCACCCCCTTCAAGTCAGTATTTAGTAGATGCACCTTTGGCTGCAATCACAGCACTGAGTCCGTGTGGATAAGTCTCAGTCAGTCTTGTACATCTGCACACTGCAATTTTGCTCCATTCTTCTTTGCAAAACTGCTCAAGCTCTGTCAGGTTGCGCGGGTATCGGGCATGAACAGCCCTTTTCAAGTCCAGCCACAAATTCTCTATAGGATTGAGGTCTGGGCTTTGACTCGGCCACTCCAGAACATTTACCTGGTTCTTTTTAAACCATTCCTGTGTAGCTTTTGCAGTATGCTTTTGATCATTGTCTTTCTGGAAAATAAATCTTCTCCCAAGCCGTAGTTCTCTTGCAGACTGAATAAGATTGTCCCCCCAGGATTTCGGTGTATTTTGCAGCATTCATTCTGCCCTCTATCTTTACAAGCCTTCCAGGGCCAGCTGCATCCCCACAGCATGATGCTGCCACCACCATGCTTCACAGTGGCGATGGTGTGTTTTTGGTGATGTGCAGTGTTTGGTTTTCGCCAAACATAATGTTTTGTCTGATGGCCAAAAAGCTCAATTTTGGTCTCATCAGACCAAAGAATCTTCTTCCACTTGACCATGGAGTCTTCCACATGCCTTTTGGCGAACTCTAGTCGAGATCTAATATGAATTTTCTTCAACAGTGGCTTTCTCATTGCCACTCTCCCATAAAGCTTTGACCGGTAAAGAACCCGGGCAGCAGTTGCTATATGCACAGTCTCTCCCATCTCAGCAGCTGAAGCTTGTAACTCCTTCAGAGTAGTCGTAGAGGTCTTGGTGTCTTCTCTCACTAGTCTCCTACTTGCATGGTCACTCAGTTTACGAGGGTGGCCTGATCTAGGCAGATTCACACGTGCCATATTCCTTCCATTTCTTGATGATTGATTTCACTGAACTCCGGGGGATGTTCAATGCCTTGGAAATATTTTGGTATCCATCCCCTGGATTGTACTTTTCAATAACCCTTTCCCTGAGTTGCTTGGAGTGTTCGTCTGTCTTCATGGTGTAGTGGTAGCCAGGAATACTGATAAACCAGTCTCTGGACCCTTCAGACACAGGTGTTTTATACCTCAATCAATTGAGACACACCCACACCACTCAGATGATCTTCATTTCACTAATTGTGAGACTATTGGCACCAATTGGATGGACCTCTATTGCATTAGACCATTAAATTTAAAAGTTGGGTGAATAATTATGCAAACCATTATATTTCTTTATATATTTTTGTTTCATCGACATTACTTTGTAGAAATCTGTTTTCACTTCGACATTAAAGAGTTTTTTCCAATAAATTTTTGTGTGAAAAAAGCCAATTTTTTTTGACCATGATTGATTTATGAAAGCAATAAAGGGGTAAAACATCCAAGGGGGTGAATACTTATGATAGGCACTGTATATCATTCACTTACAGTTCTGTACTCCTATCTGGTTTGCATGTGAACCTCTTAACTGACTGAATGAAACTTTAAATGCAACACATATCTGAGCATGTGAAAAAGCAGCAGCTGGATATCAGAACAACAGACAGGCTGGATCAGATCTGTGCAGTATGAATTTATAACAACCCTCACTCTCCTGCATGCTCTTTCGTCTTTGTCCCTATTACTCCCCCTCCCTCCCAGCATGCTCCATTCATTTTTTTTTTTTTTCTTTTCTGCCATTCACCGTGCTATGCTACCGAGCAAAGCTACAAGGCAGAGATGCAGCAGCTAACAGGCCCAGCTAACCCACCCACAGCAGGATTCTCCTCCACACAGAGCCCTGTGTGTTTGGATGCATTGACGTCATGGCTGACGCACAGTGGCCTGGAGTAGCCGGCTCCATCAAAGGCCTGTATGCTCAGGCTTGAACAGTGGTATTATTAACCAGCAGAGGGAGAGATACACAGAGAAAATAGGAGGAGGGTGGGAATGGAGGGGTCGTTGGGGGAGCTTTTGAATGAACAGCAGAATAACATGCTCTTATGGTTTGCTCAAATGTCAGACAGGACTCCGGTGCAGAGGATGCAAGTGGTTTATTTGTTAGTTTGGTTATTTATCAGGGGCATAAATAAAGGTTAACATTTCATTCATGTATACAGACGTCACACTGGAGCTAAGTTGCAGTCCTCATCTCAGTCCCAGCCTTTTGATAAAAACAAGCACACCTGATCTTTTACAAAACACTCTTACTTCAAGGTTCATTTAGTAGTTGTTCTGGAGCTTTCGATCATATCACATGTTTTTCCTCAGATGGGATTGCTTGGTTCAAATTTAAAGGACTTCTTGTCTCGTCATTCTTGACCTACAGTATAAGGGTCAAGGTTCAGTTTATACATCCATTAAAATATTAAATTACAGAGCACTCATCTTAATTTTAGTCCATTTACAGTTTTTAGACACTAGATGAGATTATTTTTGTCAGTCACTACAACCATGACTGACTTCTAAGCTCTCTTAGTTTTTATTATTTTGTGTGCATGATATTCTATATATGCACAAACAAGATTTTTTTTTTTAAAATGAGTCCTTCAGGGCTTCATAATAAAAATATATATACAGTTTATCACATTATATATATTGTGTTTCACATTATACATTGTAAGGCTAAAGGGTTGTGTGTCTGATCGGGTGGTTAGCAACACAGGAGCACCACAGGAGACTGTACTCTCACCTTTCCTCTTCACACTGTACACCTCAGACTTTCAGCACCACTCTGAGTCCTGTCATCTGCAGAAATTCTCAGATGATTCTGCAGTTGTGGGGTGTATCAGTGATGGGGGGGGGACTGAGTAGAAGGATCTGGTTGATCGCTTTGTGGCGTGGAGTAGGAGCAACCACCTCGTCTTGAATGTGGCCAAATGGAAGGAGATGATTGTGGACTTCAGGAGGACTAGGTCTGACCTGAGCACAGTTTCCATCCTGGGTGAGGAGGTGGAGGTGGTGCAGGACTACAAGTACTTGGGCGTGCACCTGGATAACAGACTGGACTGGAGATGCAACACTGAGGCTGTCTACAGGAAGGGACAGAGCAGACTCTACTTCCTGAGGAAGCTCCGGTCTTTTAATGCGTGCAGTAAGATGTTGCAGATGTTTCACCAGTCTGTTGTTCAGACTGCAATCTTCTTTGTAGCCATCTGCTGGGGCAGCAGCATCAGAGCCAGCAACACAAAAAAACTGAACAATCTGATCAAGAAGGCTGGCTCTATGCTAGGGACTGCTCTGGAGCCCCTGCAGCTGGTTGTGGAAAAAAGGATGCTCCACAAACTGCTCAGTATTATGGACAACAACTCCCATCCACTACATGACCTCCTGCTTAAACAACAGAGCAGTTTCAGTCGGAGACTCCTGCAGCTCCACTGTAAAAAAGACCGCTACAGGAGGTCATTCCTACCAACTGCCATAACTTTGTATAATGACTCCCTCTGTGCAGAGAGAGGAGACTCATTCTGGAACAGTTGAGCTGATGGACATAATTTGCACAAGTTATTGCACAAGAGTCCATATGTGTATTTTTCTTATGTATATTTTTTAGAGGTAGAACCATATGTTCTTTTTCCTCAGAGTTTATTCGATTCTATTTATACTGTGTCACTATTTTTACCTCATGCCTGTATATAGTGTTCTGTGTTACTGTGTTACTTGTAATGCTGCTGCAATGAAAGAATTTCCCTTCGGGGTTCAATAAAGTACTCTAGATAGAGTGTATTACATACACAAAATGAGTTGCATTAAAAGTGAATAAATAAAGCAAATAAAATACATACAGAACAGTCATTGAGTATGAGAATACATGACGACATGAGAGCTCTCTGTCAGTGTGAAAGATGCTTAAAAAAGATTAAGCTTCTTTGCAGTGGTTGTAGTGAATAGCTTCTATTGTTAATGTCCAAGTATCCAAATGTCCTTCTCAAATCATTTTTGCAGCAAAATGTATTTCTTTGCTTTCATGTTCCAAATATTTGATCATATTTTATCATTTTTTCACTAATGCTAAACACACTGTCCACCTCAATCCCTATGCAAATCATGTGCTGGCTTTAGTAACTCCTCACTGAGTATATACGGCTGCAGTGACCAAAGAAGAGGAACAAAAAGATAAGTCAGTGAGAGCATCTGTGATGTGTGATTCACTAAAACAGAAACCACTTTCACTCTGTACATGAGGGCAGAGTAAGACAAGAAGGGACAAGTGGGTTTCTTCCAAAGTGGATGTGTAAAACTGCAGATAGTGCCAAAACATGAGGAAGAAATATTTTGTAATTACATGCAGACACCCTTTTAGGTCACTGATGTCCACTGCACGCCTTACAAAAAACACTGCTCCGACTACACTAAACACCTGATGCTGAGAGGAGACTGCAGACAGGTTGTGTGCGCTCTCTTGGGAACTGATGGTTGCTGTCATATCATTAAACTGCTGGCTGCCACTCATTTTGTGGTTCATTTGGACGTTGCAAATATGAACCATGTCACAACTGTGACAGATGGAACAATGTGCATATCTGGTAGAGACGTTGATGAGAAGTTTTGATGAGAATGTGTCAAGGCTTTTATATTTTGAGGCACCACTAGGATAAAAGAAGTGAGGCCGTTTTCCCACAACAGAATGTCAGTGATCCCATAAAAGTTACCCTGGTGGAGTAGAGTAGACTAGAGTGCAGCTATGGTTGAGCAGAATGGAAGGCGAGCATGCATCCTGAAGAATGTCCACTAGGTTGCAGCAAAATCCAGGGTAATAGATGAAATGTCATCCCACAAAGATAGATTCAGGAGTTGAGAATGTGCACTTTGGGGTTAAATGAGCTCTTTTTCAACTTACCACAGATCAGTTAATGCAAATACTGTGAATTTCTTGAAATCTCAGCTGGCAAAACTCTAAATGAATGTGATGACCTCCAAGAGGCAGGCATGTCGAAAAGCTTGAACTTAATGGACATGATAAAAACCCTGCAAGAGGCTAGCAAACATTACATGCCAGGGAAAGCGAAAGATAACGAGGAACGGGAGAAATTAAAGAGAAAACAGCTAAAACTCATGGTAGTAACAGAAGGAGACTGAAGTGCAGATAGAAGTTACGCAGAAACAAAGAATACAGTAAACACCCATGCCAAAAGCCTTTAGTAAGGAAAAGGTTATAAAATGGTTCACAGAACTTCTTAAAGTGACATTGTGCAACTTTTTTCCCTCTGATGTCCTCCGACTGCTCCACCTCAACTCTCTGTGATTTACAGAGTTTCCTGATGGTCAGTAAAATAAACCGCTGCCAACTGTAGCTGCTGTTAGCTAATGTTAGCTCAGTTTGTTAGCCGGGGCTGCTTGGACTGTGAGCCCAGATCACCGGAGGTAAAAGTAGTGTTGGTGCCACAGGTGTTTTGTACCATCGAGAAGAGGTGGTTATCAGCCCCGGGATGTCAGGGAATGCTGATGGGGAGTGGAGCCGGTATCATGCCAGAACCCGAGACAGGCAAGCAAGCAATGTAACCAGGCTCAGCAGTCTCTATGAAAATAATGTCAGCGGAGAAGAGACCAGAGAGAACGTTGACAGAAGAAGGTAAGAGGAGAACAGAGGTGAGAGTGACCAAGTGATCAGAACTGATCTGATACATCTCAGGAAACAAGACTGAGGACAGATAACGGATTAAACTCATGTGTATCACTCCAGTGTATTTTTTGTTTGTTTTCTGATTCACCATCTAGTTTAATTGACAAGAACAAGCCATTTTGTCCCACGTTCATCAATACCACATAGATAGATAGATAGATAGATAGATAGATAGATAGATAGATAGATAGATAGATGGTGGGAGTGGGGTAAATAAGCATATAACAGTTATTTATGTTGATATGTGATCTTTTTGTGTTGGTTGCAAAGTAAGTTTGTGGTAAATAATGTCAAAGTGTTTAGACCGTGAATTTAGCAAGAATATAGCTTTGTCAATGAGCTGTTTGAGAAGAAGTAGTGGCCTGACCTGTTGACATGTGGTGTTTAGTTACTATAATCTGAGTTATTATGAGTTGAGTTTTACCTGCTCTACCAAGTTAACTGTTTTTTATTTTGTGCATATTTTTGGTGCAGCATGGTGCCCCATTTTGCTTTATCTGGACAAAGTTCTGCCTCCTATTACAGCCACTCAGGTCAGGCCTTCCCTACATCCACAAGAAACTTTTTTCTTCATTTATGAGAAAGATTTTTCTATCCATGTGCTGTTATTTCACCCATTAACTTTTAATATGGATACAATTATAAAACTAAACAAAGCTAAAGACACACATCGGGTTTAAAAATTCCTAAGCATTAGGTTTGAGAGGAGTTACATCAGTTTAATTTTCCATGAAACATTCAGCCATTTCCAATGGCCAAAAAACAACATAATCATATTCTGGATTATTCATTAATGAATTGACAATCAGAATGACAATAAACACAGATGCAAATAATGAATAGAAAAATGCATTCTGCCAGTAGAAATGATTCCTGTGCCTCTGAGCAGGACACAGTGGGAACACAGAACTTTTTTTTTCATTAAATCTTATCTCAGAATTCTAATATTGATATTAAAAAAACATGATTTATCCATCCGTCATCTGTAACCTCTTATTCTCATCAGGGTCATGGTGGGACTTGTGCCTATCCCAGCTGACTTTGGGCGAGAGGCAGGGTACACCCTGGACAAGTCACGAGGACAAATAACCATTCACACTCACATATACCCCTACAGGCAATTTAGAGTCACCAATGAACCTGCATGTCTTTGGACTGTGGGAGGAAGCCTGACTACCTGGAGAGAACCCATGCTGATCATTGAACCACCGTGCTGCCCAAAACACGATTTATGAAAATTAAAAAAATGTTCATCTATCTTATCAAAACAACCCAGCACCAGTTTGATTGATATTCCTTGGGGTGGTCTCAATAATATCTCATAATCAACATAAATAAATGAACCCTTTGGAAAAGCTTTTTGGGGTTGGAGGAGTAAAAGTGAATTTTGGATTGAAAGAAAGAGCTCTGAGTGTTTTCTGGATCTCTGCTTTGGACCTTTCCTGTTTCATGGACTTTGGATTTTGCCAGCTCCCTTTGCTTTGTTTGCCCTCATTGGACTGTTTATCTGGTTTTGACCTTCTTGTCTTGCTGACCATTCAATAAGCCTTTTTGTATACTGACTTTGTCATTAAACCATTGTACTACACCAGTTCCCCCTCCAAGTCCAATCTCTTGTATTCCTGTTATCCTGCTATCGGCGTCACTGTCATCTTCTGTGATGTAACATTTAATACATCCAAGAATTTCCTGAGGGGACCTGAGGGGTGTACTACAAAGCAAGCAAGACATGGCCAGGCTTTATTTGCATTAGTCTGACAAAACCTAAAGCCCCAGTCAACATTCTTTGTTAACCCAAGTTTTCTTTTGATGCATTCTTTTGATTATGACATGTTGATTATGTTGATATGTTGTATGTATTGCCTAAAAAAATAATAATTAGGCAAGAGAGGAATGCTGCAGAAAAGTGCTAATCAACTCAATGTACTCTCAATAAACTATACAGCTAAGCTCTTAAACTTTACATGATATTTAAACATCTGATTCTGTCCCATAATGAAGGATACACTTTAGTAGACAAGTTTACTTTAGTTAGTGGACAAATCAAAGCAATTTCTCATTTGCTCTCTAAGCCTCTTCCGTCAGCATCCTCTTTGGTCTTTTCTACTCTGTCAATATGTCTATAGAGGTCACTGAGCCCGGTCTGTCTCGCCCAACCCCAGTTCTGGCATGAAACCGACTCCCCTCGCTGTCAGCATTCGCCCATGCCCCGGGGCTGAAAACCTGGTGGTTGTGTTGGTCACTCTGGCACAAACAGTACGCCAAGGCTGAGGTGAGGTGAGGACTGCTGGCAAGCCATTCCATCCTCTCCACTCCCAAATTCTGGAGGTAGTCTCTGATAAACCTCGCTCTCTGAGGGCGTGCATTGTCATCTTGGAATCAGAAGGAAAGGCTATTATAAAGGAAAATCAATAAAGAGTGGCAACTGCACTGGGATCAAGAGATTTAAAAAAAAAAAAGTACTGTTTAATTAAAAATAGAGTGGTTACTGTGACAAATGGGGGAGAAAATAGGAGATGAGGTATTAAAGAAGCATCCAACCAGTCTTTGTGATCAGTGTCAGGTCCAGTACATCCTGTCCAGGAACAAACTTTATACTAAAGGGGGGAAGTGGATAAGATGATGCTAAATTCCTCAGGAGAACATAACTGTTGAGAATATCTGACAACCTGGATGATGTCCCAGGAGTCAGCAGAATCAGAATTGGAATTAGAGAGGGAAGTTGCACCCCAGGACACAAGAGAGCATGCTCAATGGGTGACATATCTGATGAGTACGGAGGCCATGAAAGAACTGGAATGTTTTCAGCTTCCAGGAATTGCGTACAACATGGGGCTATGTGACAGTGGCCTGACAATGGGCATCAAGATCTCATTGTGGTATCGCTGTACATTAGAATCAACAAAATGCACCTGTGTTTGTTGTTTTTGCCTGCCCAGACCATAATCCTACCACCACCATGGGGTACTCTGTTCACAACGCTGACATCAACAAACCACTCGCCAACACAACACCAAAAACATCAGCCCAGTACAGTGTAAACCATGATTCACTCTCAGACAGTCTAACAGGTGAAGAAGCCAGAAGCCGGCTGTGGTTGTGAGGCTGGTTGGATGTTCTGCCAAATTCATGCAAACAATGTTTGAGCCGATGATTGAAACGAACATTCAACTATGCAGGACATTCCTACAGTCAGATGCCAATGGCATTGTGTTATTGTGTTGTGATAAAACTGCACATTTTAAAGTGACCTTATTATGACCAGTCCATGGCACACATGTGCAACAATCATCTGTTTAATCAGCATCTTGATTTGCTTCACCTGTCAGGTGGATGCTTTATCTTGGCAAAGTGCTCCCAAATACAGATTTAAACTTCTTTGTGAAGAAGAAAAATCATAGATCCTTTACATCAACTGAAGAAAACTGGAAGCAAATACAAAACATTTGCATTTTTGTATCGTGTAGTGTGTACTGTCAAGCTGTTTCCATCCAGTAGCTGGCGGTAATGCGGCATTTATGGATGCCAACCGCTATAAAACTTAACAAAAGAAGAAGGAGAACACATCGATGTCAGGACAATACCAACACCCGGAGGAGCGGGGAGGTAGCTAAGTCCAGAAGATGGCGGTAATGCAACGGCTAGAATTCCAACTGCCATAGAAACTGAAAGACGAAGAAGAAGAAGGAGAAGCAGAAACACTACCGAAAGCTAGCTATAAGGACGAGTTGCTAACCGTTTTATGAGACTTGACAAAACATAAGAGTGAAAAGTAACCTTAGAGGAGAGCCCCGGTTACCGCTGCCAGCGGGTCATGCAGCTCTCCAAAAGGTAATGAGCCGTAAAGCCTCGGGGTCTCGGCTCAGCGGCGCCCACAAACTGCAGCCACACTGGAATGACTGGCAGCCCAGGTTGGTGTTCTGCTCCGGGGAGGCTCGTTCAAATAAACCGGGGACTCTTCGGGCCTACACTGTGCTGCTTTAATAAGTTGTGGCCACATCTGAAGGAAATACTTTGTGTCCCTTTGACTATGACATCAAATGTTTCTGATACTTTAAATGTATTGTCTTCTAAACCATGATATTGCCATAGCTTGTCACGCAGTATACACAAAGCCAAAGCGTTTTATCCAGTCCACTGTCCCGCCTCGCAGACTGTGAGCCCGGCGCTAATGCTAGCTCAGGTTAGCTCGGGTTGTTGATAAGCTAAGTGTTGTCAGCTAACTCTGTTACCGCTAATGGCTAATTGACAGCAATCGACACAGGACACGTTAGCAAAACGACAACAGTGCCCCGTGACTTGCAATGATGAATCAAGTGTGTGATTTTGAAGTGGCCTTAAACACAAGCTAACACACATCCTCAGAGAGCTGTGTTAGGTTAGCAGGTTAGCATTACCACGATACTGTTCGCGCTGGCTAACGATAGCTAGCTAGTACGGAGAAGACGCCACCCTGCTGTAACGTTATCAACTTCCCAAATAACTTCCGTGTGTGTATATATATTCATATATTTTACATAAACCTGAATGACAGTGTTCGTCCTCTACTTTCTGAGCTGATAATGAATAACTGCAGAAGCGGACACAGCCGTTGTAGCCATTATGAAGCGATAGACTGAGTTAGCATCACATGTGTTAACGTACCACACTTCATGAATTCATGATCTGTAACAGCAGGTGTGAAAGTTCCTCTTCAGGGGAACTGCCCCAGACGATCAGGCCCATTGGACGGCGTTACTGTGTGCCAGTTAGTGTATGTAAAATGAATGAACTGTATCATTGAATTTCCATGAACTAATTGCCACCCTGACCCACCATATAAACAGAATGACCTTAAGGTGGTCCCTGCATCTTTATGAACTCTTGAAGCCCTGTATCTAGTAATAATACATTTTAATATTGAGTTGACACTGTGCTACATAATTCAAAATAAACTGTAGTGTCATTTAGGTGTCACACATGATCACAAACTAAAGTGGGGGTGCATGGTGGGCCCTGTGCTAGGTTCATTGGTCTCTGTCCAAACTGTTCATCTGACCGTCAGAGCCAGCAGTTCACGTGTAATCTTAAACAATATTACAACAAATGTCTGTTTTGACTGGCAGCTATTTTAGTTCTCGTGTGTGAGTGTGTGTTCAGTCCTGTGAACACTTGGACACAAAGATAAGAACAGAAAGATCCCAGGCATTGAACAAACCTAGCTTTCTTAACAGACAGACAATGATATGATCTGACGTGGATCTCCAACCAAAATAACTTCATCATATTTAGTGAGCTGCAGTAACATTTACAGACAGGCTGAGAAAGTCTTAGCAGTAGAGGCATCAGTCCGCTGATCCAGGCCAACAACAAAAAATCTCTTGTCATTCTACAGAACTTGAATACGTAACATAAAAAGAAAACCTATCCATAATGCCAGTGTTTCAGTGTGCTGTGTGTTATGGTTGAGGTCACACGCTCACTCTTGATGTATTTCCTGACTCTTAAGCTGAAAACTGGGACTGATGTTTGACACATTTGTATTGCATTAACTGCCAGAGTGTCTTTTTAGGGCAAGACGTCCAACCAGTGAAGTTATTTGTGCTACCACAAGCAACAGAAATGATCAGATAAACTTTGAACAAACATACGTATGTAAAAATGTTAACATATGTTAACAATTCATTAGCACTCAGACAGTCTGGGCAACATTTGGACTGTGTTCAACACACACACACACACACGGCTCATCTAATATGTCCTCAGTGTAGGAAAGTGTTTGGGTATTTTTGAATTTTATAATCTCTGACGTTTCAGCATGTTTGTAGAGTGCTAACACAGCCAACACCGATTAGTTGGAGAAAATAACTCTCTCGCTTTCATTTGAAAAGCACTAGCTAGTGTTTGAGGATATTTCCCTCTGCTGTAGACGGATTGTTAGTTTATTTTATTTATTTAACCAGGCAAGACATTAAAAACAAATTCTGATGGCGGCCTGGCAAAGTTACAGCACAGCAGAAGTCACTGATTCTTAGACAAAAGTACGTAGACTTTCAGTCGACTCTTCTTCTGCAGGCTGAATCCTAGAACAAGCCTACAAATCATTTTGCAAATCATTTAGCTTAACTACCTCTTTTTACTGTATCCAGTGACTGTTGAATCCATTCTGAATGGAACCACAAAAAATCAGCATCAAATTTAGATTGTTAAAGATCCTATTTCTTTAAGTTGTGGAGTAAAATATTCACCAATACCAAATGCAGCGTCTCTCTGCTTACTCCAGTTACAAGATGTGTCTGTGTCTGTGTATCCATGTACTCAGAGTTGACAGTGTGTCATCCAGCCAGGACGGAGTGAAGTCCAGAGAGCTTGGTTCAGCAGCGTTGTACGACGTGTTGCCCTCCAGCTGCCCTGACCAGCCAGTGGTGCCCAGTGATGCCTACACTGCTGCAGATACACACCAGGAAGAGGGTGAGGCTTCAAACAGGATTGTCATATGAAATGTGTTTGTTACACTGTACACATACGAGAGTCTGTGTTTCAGTTGCTCCTCTTATACAGAGATGATGGTAACATTAGCAAGCCTGATGAGTGAAGTTTACTGCAACAATCTGATCCAAACTGATCCTCTGCACTTCATCATAAATAAATGACATGGAACATTGATACTTTCTGGGTGTATAAGTACACGTATATAAGTGGCTATATATTTAGTTTTATATGATTTTAACTAAAATATATGTATATATTCTATGTGTTTAGTATGAAGGGGCTGTAACTTACATTTCACTGTGCAGCCTGTGCTGTAAAATGACAATTAAATAAACCATGATGACTTGATAAACAGCTTGACTATGCTAGTACTGACCCTCCCCCACAGAGAGAACCTCTTGTAGTAGAGCTGCTAGCCGAGCTGCATCACTGGTACCCACACAGGAACTCTCCGAGGGCCATACAGGTGCTTCTACCAAACTCTGTTTGTTAATCCAGCAGAAAACTGCAGAGTCTGACTTGGTTGTTTAGCTCTGACTACCAGCTCTGTGTTTCTGTCCAAGCTACACAAAGCGGTGATCAGTCAATGACCCCTGACCCATCACAGTTTTTTGTTGCTTGTCCAGTTTGCGTTAATTAAATCAATTTACGAGGAGTTTCTGTTATTTACTGCAGGAAAGAGAGGTGATCAGATTATTGTTGTGGTTGTAGGTTTATTTTCTCGGGCAAAAACATTTTTTATAAACTGATCTAACATGAAATCTCAGTTTGGCTCATTCAGTGTTTCCTGGTTTATTAAATTAATTAATTAATTAATTAATTAATTAATTAAGACTTTCTCTGTGCGTGAGAGATGAAATTGTTCTTTTGTTGTACTCTTAAGAAGGCAGAACAAGGTGCATGTATGTACTGGTAAACAACATAAGTGGTTGAATAAAAACAGTAATGTATTATGTTATATCATTAGATGCAGACATTTCAAGGTTTTTTTTATTTTGTAACTTAAAAATCCAAAAAATCAGACCTGTATGAATCAAATATTGCTCTTTGTGGTGTCAGACATGCTTCTGTGTGTCTTTGCTAAAATCCACCCTGGTCTGTGTTCCTCAGGTGGATATGAAGCTGGTCAAGGTGTCTGTGATAATACGTTTGGTTGGAAGTCGGTGGGGCAAGAGTTGAGGCCCAATGACGTGACAACGGATTTGACTCCTTTTCAGCATGGAAACCGTGCTTTAGCTTCAAAGGACATGAAGAAATCGCAGGGTAAGCTCTGACAATATTCTACGAATATTCTACAATATACTACAATATTCTAAGATATGATTCAGTGAAAACAGCAATGGCCGGGGTGTCGGTTAGCTCAGTTGGTAGAGCATCCGCCCCATGTACAAAGGCTCAGTCCTTGACGCAGCAGCCCAGGGTTCTCCCCACATTCCTGTCACTCTTCAGCTGTCTCTGTCAAAAATAAAGCTTGAAAAAGGCCAAAAAATATCTTTAAAAAAAAAAAAAAAACAGCAATGGCTGCAGTATTCATAGGATTTAACTGGAAAAGTTTTTCTACTCTTGCATATGCATGCTATTCTTACTGACAGACTACAGTCATTTGTCATCATGGGTTTGGGCTGCATCTCTTCCGTACTTCCTTCACACCCTGTACCAAAAAGGTCTTTAAACCTCAAGGTGGACTTGGTTTCCTATCTCAGCTTGCCATGTTGGCATAGATGGCAAACCGCCAGGCAGCCATGTTCTTGGAAGGTCTTGGTTGCGCACTCCTAACCACTCGGTTACAGTCTTGATGTTATGACAGCGACCCCATTTGAGCCTCTCCAAGATGTGGGACAAAAGCTTTTATCGATAGTTTCAGTGAAGCTGGTGAGAAGATTGGTGAGAGAATGGGAGAGGTTTGTACACCAGCCTGGCGTTTTAACCTAACCTAAGCCGGGTTCAAGTCTACTGTCCTTGAACTTTCTGCATCTCCATTTCTCATTTGTATTTCTATTAAGAACTGTTCTATAGGAGAAGTTTTGATGAGTTTCCCCATGAGTCTTGTGCGTTGTCAGAAATGTTCTAAGCTGCATGTATCAAAACAAATCTCTCTTGGGAAGACTATAACCATTTCTCAACTGTTCAGATGTCCTTAAATTGAATTGAATAACTGGTGCAGATAAACCAGGCCATACTTGGACCACCTTCTGAGGCCGATGTCCAAATGATTAGGTGTGAAGCTCTTCATTGATCCAATGCTGATTAATGGTGATATTTGTTTGGGTAACCCAAAAGTTGACTGTTCTTTAATCCAAAGTCTAAGAGTATTCTTAGTCCAAATTGTCATTTCTTTTATGGGGATATCCAGGGAGGGTCTTGGAGGTCTTACAGAGATTTTAGCAAGCATAGACTTTTTTGTTCTATGTTAAGCCTGTGTGTGTCTATATTGTTCTGATGCCACACTATCATAGCTTCATTTGTGCAGCCCAGAAATAATATTTTAGGTTTGGCCGTTTGGTTTAGACAGCTGTAGGGTTTCAAGTCAAATTTTAGGGTGCTTTTTTGCCATATATTTTTTGACATCTTTTTTTCCAAATTATCAAATGTAGATTTTGGAATTTGTATAGGTAACATCTAAAACAAATAAAGTAATCTGGGTAGATTATTTATATGGATACTTTCAATGCGCCCCAGCAGAGACAGAGGAAGCATACCACCGTTTCAAATCACTACTAATGCTCCAAACTATCGTACTATAATTAGCATCAAACAGATTGTGCAGAGATGGGGGAATGTGTATACCACAATAGAGTCTTGATTGATTTAGAATTTGCCCAGGATTACAATACCACACAGGAGAAGGTCATTTAGCCTCCGCCTCACTCGCTCTGTACCTCCTATCCTGAAACAACCGCTGTCTGATCCACTAAAGGCTAATAATCAATCACAATTTGCCATAGCTGTTGCCTTTGCATCCTGCAGCTCGCCAGTGTTTTGATTGAACAAGTTGATTTGGGACTTTGAGCCTGTTCTGCTGAACCCCCGACTAAGTAATTTACAAGAAAAACACAAGTACCACGCTGTTGTCCCAATCAAGTTTTTGAGATCAGTCAGAAAGTGTGTTCAGTCACCTGACTTTTGTTCCCAATATGTCAACACATCTGCCAGATTTGAATTGTTATATGTTGAGCTAGGCAGTCCCCGTTACAAACATTGAGCAAACATGCAGCAGGTGATGGGGATGATTAGTGGAAGGACAGTGTTTGGTTTTCTTCCTGACATGTGGTGGTGTTCTTGCAGACAGAGGGATGGCTCACTCAGAGGAGTCTCGGCTGGCCAACCTCCTGCGCAGAGTCTCCAGGGAAGATGATCGCGATCGCAGGCTGGCCACCCTCAAACAGCTGAAGGAATTCATTAGCCACGGCGAGAGCAAAGTGGTAAGTCAGATTGTTTCTTCATTATGTTTCAGCATGTAAATGTCACATTATGACATATTTCCAGTGGTTCTGGACCAACAATACTGATCGATAGTAATGAAATTATATGATGGGTATTACTTTTCTGTTTAGCCCTGTTGACTTGACAGATGTGCCCAGTGAGGTTTCACAGTGGCAGGGGATATGCTTCGTATCACAGGCATAACTATACAAAGAGTTGGTGACAGAAAATGTTACCTTAGCAACAGTAAATGTTACATAGAAATTCAGATTTGTTTTTTGTTTGTTTTTTCGTCCTAGCTTTATATATATATATATATATATATATATATATATATATATATATATATATATATATATATATATATATATATATATATATATATATATATATATATATATATATATATAAACACACACACACTTGATTGTTGTGAAGTGGAAGAGCTAATAAAATGTGTTAAAACAGAATAGTGCTGACAAACATCACTGTGTGTTTCTCTCACACAGACCCTGGTCAAACAGTTGGACACCATCCTCAGCACCTTGAATGACATTTTGAATGAGAGGTAAGTGGAAGCTGTGTGCTCGACATGCACAGGTGGGAACATGTCAGAGTCACTGGGTCATAAGTCCAAGTGTGTCATTTATGAAACAGTGTGTAGAATCCACACCAAGAGTTGAGTGTACAAAAAGGCAGAAATGGCGTGCACCCAAAATTCATAAAACTGCCTGCACACCTGTATTTCCTTTTAAAATTCACAGTCCACCTGTTTGGAGGTTTAGTTACACTTTAATAAATCTCACATTGAGAACAAGATCTCAGTCTAATTACTATCTAATGAAACAGGTAAATGCTCTGAAGTCGTAACAGAGATGCATCTTTCAAGACATGACAAAATGTTCCTCAAAAGCATGACATGACTCCCACCTATATTGAACACCCTGTTATTGCAACAGTGATGTCCCACATGCCGTGTGTTCTCTGACATGTGGTCCCCTTGCCGGTGTTGTTGACGTGTGTAGCAGTAAGCTGCTGTGGGAGTTGCGTCAGGATGCGGCAGCCTGCCTGGGTCTCCTCTGCACAGTGCTCAGCTACGAGGCTGAGCGGATCTTCAAGTGGCTCTTTCTCAAGTTAACTTCAAGCAGTCGTGATGAGGTGAAGCTGTTGTACCTGGTGGCAGCACAGCGTGCTTTGGAGGCTGCTGGAGAGAGGAAGGCCTTCTCTCACGTCATGCAGGTAATCCCTCATAGAGGCTTCAGTTAATGTTCTTGGAACAAAGCCCAGTCCAGAGCTACACAGAAACGATGTGGATGATTATTAAAGATAAACCTTAGACTCAACTTAGACTTTCATGTCCGTTTCCATAGACAGTTTGAGCTAGTTCGATTTACCATCTGTACTAAATCAGCAAATTGCCATGATATGTGATGCTCCAAGCCTATGAAAGCTGATTGAATCTTGAAGACCACATACATCATGCCATGCCAGTACAAACATGGAAAGTGTATATTGGCTGATGCCACAACAACAGCCTTGTATGTAGTCAGTTGTGTTGAGTGTTTTTTGTGTTTCAGCTGGTGATGAGCAACCTGCAGTCAATTCTGGAGAATGTGGACACACCAGAGCTGCTCTGCCAAAGTGTCAAGTGTATTCTTCAGGTGGCACGCTGCTACCCACATGTCTTCAGCACCAACTTCAGGGTGAGTGTTCTCGCTGTGATTGGTCCTTTAACCTCTCAAACTCTGTTTACTCCGTATAGTAATATATACACATGTACTCCGTATACAGACCGACTCAGGCGTTGCAGGGATTAGCTGCTGGGGTGCTTTTTTTTTTTTTTTAAATTTGTGATGAACATTACCAGCCGTAAAACAATAAGAAAAGAACTTTTTATTTTCCTGATTTGCCGGATTTCGTCTGAATCACCTCTTAGGGGGTTGATCTTAGCTTACACACTGGTGAGTTCAAACCCATCAACCAGCCTCTGCACCACTGTGCCGCCTTTAATGATTTGTATCTTTGCATATGTTGACAAATGGATTAAATTCTCTGTCGTTCCAACGGACTTCCGTCATTCAGAGTTCACAGAGGCCACTTATGAGATCAATGTAGATCGGAAGAGAAAAAAAAGTGTTGCCTGATGGTTGATTTTTATTGACAGATTGTTACACTCTAGAGCCAATAGGATTGTTCACAGCATGTGTGTGCGTGACAAATGACAGTATAATGACCCACACAGGGCGGGATCTAAACACAGAGCATCGGCGCTAAAGTTTAACTGCTTAGCTAGCATGGACCGGCATGATCCACCTGTCACACTGTGACGTTATCCATTAGTGTTTGACTGCGTCACAGAGCTGTGATGTCATTTTCAGACTCGGTTTGTAAAGTTTTATCAACATGTAAGAACTCGTCTGACACAGAGAGTCTCCTGTTGTGTGCTACATGTGTGAAATAACATCTATAGTCTGGACTTTGTCTGCAGCATATCTGTGTAAACGGCTTCATTCAGAGTCTCTCCCTCCCCTCTGGCACCGTGAGTTACTATGGTTACGGGGACACCCTAAAACTTTATAATGACTCTCAATAAAAAGTTTTTGGTTAGTATGACTGTTCAAAATCATGAATTTAGCCTGATTGTACCTCAATGCTGAAATCTTGTATTATAACATATAGAACCCTCAGAGCTTCACTTTGATTATTAACAGTATGTAGTGATGGCAGAAAGGTGAGAGCTCACCATCACACTGAAACCTGTCACAAGGCTGCAAAAGTTTCACTTAGTGTTATTTAGTCCTGATGCTGTTTGTTTGATGTATTTTTCTGTTAAATGATTAGAGGCTCACTTGAAACATTATTATTAATAATAATTAATGATGATGATAAGAAGTAGAAAAATAACGTACTGAAACGTTCTGTGGATGGTTGATTATTTGAAAGAGTAAAACTTGAGACAAGCAAAAAAAAAAGTTTCAGTTTGATTTCATAGATTAAAATATACATTAAAAAGACAAAAATGGTGTCAATAGAACAGCTGTTTAAAGCATCAACCTGTAAAACACTGTTGGTCAATTATTTAAACTTAGTTTAGTTAGCTGCATCAGAGAACATGGTTATGTGTGGAGTGAGGCTGAAATCTGATGCATTATTTTTTTAGCAGGTGTTAAGTAACTTAACCTGTAACATGCTTCACAAATTACAAATGGGGAATATGACTTGGCTGTAGCTTTTTTGCTTAAATCAACTGTATTCAAAAAATGTCACAGTGCCACAGTTCATCAAAAAATGTACAGTCATAAAT
This sequence comes from Sciaenops ocellatus, assembly GCA_033000465.1. Lineage (NCBI taxonomy): Eukaryota > Metazoa > Chordata > Actinopteri > Sciaenidae > Sciaenops > Sciaenops ocellatus. The sequence continues at coordinate 2,439,846 of CP136877.1, read as the reverse complement.
GTACATTGTAATCAGCATGAAGCCAGCACCAGAGACTAAGGTCTTCATAATTGGAGAGGGAACGTCCTTCATCAGAAGACCCAGAAGCTGCTGCATCTTCAGGTTGAGCTCCATCAGTAGACCAGTCTGATGGCTCTCTGTCACAGGTGACAATAGCAGGTCCTTTATCAGAAGACAAGTCTGATGGCTTGGTGTCACAGGAGACATTGGGAAGTTCTCCCTCAGACCAGGCAGCTGGGTCTTCTTGACAGCTGACCCTGTGGTGGCTGCAGGGTTGTTCATCTGGTCTGCTGACTCCTCCATTGGGCAGAAACTCATCAAACCTCAGGAGGTGGCCAGACTGGATCAAGTACAAAAGTCAATTAGTGAATCAGTCAATCAATGAAGCCATCAGTCCATCCAACCCCTCATGAGATATTTACTATCAGACACAGTCACTTAGTAGTCACTGCTGTCAGGGTGCTCAGTCAGGTGGGACACAGTGATGAAACTGCTGCAGAACCTGATGAGGAGAGATTCTCAGCAGCTGTTTCTGGAGGTCTATAACAACATAGGTGACATTAAAACATTCTCCCTCAGATCAGTCAGCTGGATCATTATAAGTTGACCATGTGGTGGCTGATGACTCCTCCATTAGGCAGCAATTCATCAGAGCTCAGGAGGTGGTCCGACTCAAAAGTATGACAGTCAATCAGTGAATCAGTCAATCAATCAATGAAGCCATCTGTCCATCCAACCTCATGAGATATTTACTATCAGACACATGGTGACTTACTAGTCACTGCTGCAGAGCCTGATGGGGAGAGATTCTCTGATCCCCAACAGGATGCAGCAGCTGTTTCAGGAGGTCTATAAACACCGTCCTGTCCTCAAACTCCTCAGCATTCTCTTTTGGATAGACCTGCATGTAGAAACAGATTAAGTTCAGTTGATCCAGCTCTTACTTCTCTGAGACTGATGAATGACAGGGACTCATTCAGTCTTAACTCATACAACACAGCAGAGAGTACCTACATTAACCAGGTCATCCAGAGAGCTGGGCAGGTCGGGATCACTGTTCTCTTCTTGTAGTATCAGATCACTGGCAGTTGCGTATTCGTCTGGTGTCTGTAGGAACACAATATGTATGAGAACGACTTTAAAAGAGTTCAAATAAAAATGATTTAATCAACTCAAACAAGGAACATGGCTACTCTACCATCAGTCTCCATGCTGGACCATCAGCAGCTTCCTCCTGACTGAAGAAGTGCTCGGTATATTTCCCAGCACAGAGAAGGTGGTCCTCCAGCTGACACAGAACCTCAACAATGAGCTTCACCTGCAAAAACAGATCACATCAGTTGACAATCTGCATAAAGTTGACATTTGCCTGTGGACATTTGTCTGAGGTAGCTGACCTACCATCTGATATTCACAGACGAAAGGGAAGAGGTGATCAGCGAGGCAGAGGAAGGCCAGGACGCAGCCAACTCAGATGTACATGATAGTCAGTCCTCCACGGTAGGGCGGCAGCAGCAACTAAAGGTTTGCCGCAACTCGGTTGAAGAACTTGCGAATGCTGTCCAGCAAGTTTCGACCAGAGGAGGCTGAGGCTGCAGCAGTACAGTCTGTTGTTTCAGCTCTGTCAGAAGATCTGGCAGCTGGATCTTCATCATTTGACCATGGAGGCCAAACTCTATGAAAAGACCAGTTGGCCAGATCTTCATCACTGGAGAGAGAACATCCTTCACCAGAAGTCCGGTCAGGTGGCTCTATGTCATAGGTGACATTAGAAAGTCTATCATCAGACCGGTCAGATGGCTCTATGTCATAGGTGACATTAGAACATCCTCCCTCATACAAAGCAGCTGGATCTTCATCATCAGATGATCCTGCGGTGGCTGCTGACTCCTCCATTGGGCAGTAACTCATCGGAGTTTGGGAGGTGGTCAGACTGGATTAAGTACAACAGTCAATTAATGAATGAATCAATCAATAAAGTAATCTGTTCATTCAACGTCATGAGATATTTACTACCAGACACATGGTCACTTACTAGTCACTGCTGCAAGGGTACTCAGTCAGGTGGGACATGGTGAAGAAACTGTGCTGCAGAGCGTGAAGGGGAGAGATTCTCTGATCCCCAACAGGATGCAGCAGCTGTTTCAGGAGGTCTATAAACACCGTCCTGTCCTCAAACTCCTCAGCATTCTCTTTTGGATAGACCTGCATGTGGAAACAGATTAAGTTCAGTTGATCCAGCCCTTACTTCTCTGAGACTGATGAATGACAGGGACTCATTCAGTCTTAACACAACAGAGAGTACCTACATTAACCAGGTCATCCAGAGAGCTGGGCAGGTCGGGATCACTGTTCTGTTCTTGTAGTATCAGATCATTGGCAGTTGCGTATTCGTCTGGTGTCTGTAGGAACACAATATGTATGAGAACGACTTTAAAAGAGTTCAAATAAAAATGATTTAATCAACTCAAACAAGGAACATGGCTACTCTACCATCAGTCTCCATGCTGGACCATCAGCAGCTTCCTCCTGACTGAAGAAGTGCTCGGTATATTTCCCAGCACAGAGAAGGTGGTCCTCCAGCTGACACAGAACCTCAACAATGAGCTTCACCTGCAAAAACAGATCACATCAGTTGACAATCTGCATAAAGTTGACATTTGCCTGTGGACATTTGTCTGAGGTAGCTGACCTACCATCTGATATTCACAGACGAAAGGGAAGAGGTGATCAGCGAGGCAGAGGAAGGCCAGGACGCAGCCAACTCCCCACACATCAATAGACATAGTAAAGGGCAGGCCGAGAGCAACTTCCGGAGCCCTGAAGAGGGAAGACAAGAAGATGAGAAATCTGTTGACAAGCTTTAAGGAGAAGGAGAACAATGTGGATATTTTAAAAAATGACTCAAACTCTGCTAGATTAACAGATGAAGATACCTGTATCCTGCTGGCTGAACGGCCAACCCAGGCTGGACATCGGCAACTGAAATGGCTTCACCAAAGTCGATTAGTTTTACCCTGAAGGACTGGTCCTGCTGGTTGACAAACATAATGTTGTCAGGTTTGATGTCAGTATGCAGGACACCAAGACCCTTGATGGCATCCAAAGCGACCAACATCTGCAAGGACAAAACAAGAAAGGACAATTTTGGGATTAATGTTGTGTAAGGGTTAGCGGAAGGGTGGGGGTTTCTTCATTTATGAGTATAAGAACAATAGATGGTTGGTTCCATTTTTTGAATGATATATACCTGCTGTGCTATTGGTCGCACCTCTTTCACAGACAGAGGTTTCCCACTTTGTTCTTGGAGCAGATTATAGAGACTCCCAACCAGCATCTCAAATGCTAGACAGGTCTGTCAGACATGAAACAGTTTAAAGTACATACTGTGATGGAGGTTACAGAAAGGGAATGTAACTGTATGTCATAAGAATCAAAAGGAGTCCAAAGTTATACCCCTTTTGTCCTTGATATCATAAACGTCTTTGAGGATCTTTACAGTAACTGTCTCTTCTGTCTCCAGCCTTTGGCACCTGGCCACTCTACCAAAGCAGCCTTCACCAGTAAACTCCAGAACAGAGTAGCTGGAAGTGCTGCTGAACAGAACTTCACCTGCCTCGACCTCAGGTGCTGGTAGAGTGACTGTGAGGAAAGACAGTGAACATGGAGAGGAAATATGTGAAGTTCAGGTGTTCTGTCTATGAGGGTCATTCAGTCCACACAACATGAACACACACCAGCAGACCATGTGTTAAAGAATGTATCAAATACTGCTGATGTTCTCACCTTTTCAATGAATGAATTTCAAACCGAACAAATTTAGATTCAAGAAGGGTGAGATAAACTGTATTTACAAGATTTAAAACCTCCTGCTCTGTCCTCTATCATATTTTAGGAGCAGCTTTAGGCTTGTTGGTACAGAGCAAATTTGTGTCCTGTGTTTTTCATTACAAGTCTTGTTGATTTGCATAATTTTTTTTGTCAGAATTTGAGCTAAATGTTTCCACCTACTCCCAGTCTTTATGCTAAGCTATGCTAACTTTGTCATGTCTTCGGCTTTGTACTGAACACAGACATGACATTTACATCATCTTCTTATCTTATCTCAGTAAGAAAGCAAAACGCTTATTTCACAAAATGTTGAACCCTGAAGTTACAATAATGGGTAATGGTCTGATGTTCCCATGAGGCCATTATTAGAAAGGGTAATACCAGGTGGCTTGGATAAAGGTTTGGGATGACATACAGTATAATAAATGTCACAGGTTGGATGAGACAACCCCATGTTGCCAGTTTGTTACTACAAAACTACAAAAAAAGGTCTAACTATGTATTTTTCTGGTACCAAATAGCTTAATATATGATCCAAAAATGTTTTACAGTGTTTGAAAGTCCTCCTCTCGCACTTCCTGTACACAAACCAGCCTACTGGCTCTGGAGAACAAATGATTGTCCTAACCAACACTGGCCTTAAGTAACAATGATATATTATAAACTGTATAAGAATTTAAACCTCATTGTACAGCATGTGAGAGCTGCTCTGTGTTGTATTATATTTAAGGAGTAGCTTTAGGCAAAGTATTCGGCACTATGTTCAGTTTTTGGTGTTAAGTCTTCCTACCTGATGCTCCAGAGGCGTCTGTTTTCTGGCAGCTGGGCCACAGGGACATTTTTCAAGGTCAGATGTTCACAGGTTTAGTATTTCAAGGTTGAGAAGGGCCTTCAAACTTGGATTTTTTCCAATTCAGAAAGTGTAAGTGTCTCCAAACAACTCTCGTTTCAAAAGTTTGTCTTTCTCTCTCAATGCTCAGGGTGGAATGACCACAGTCCAGCACCACACCGAGTGATATAGAAGCTGTTGTCATGACAGGATTGAATGATGCCCAGAATTGTTGTTTTTTTTTTAAATATTTGTTTGTGTTCCACTTGAACAAATCAATTCCAACATGTTCATCATTCCGAGTCTTATAATTTAGATCTTTAGTCAGAGTTTGAGCTGTTTCCACCTATTCCCAGTCTTTATGCTTCAAGCTAAGCTACGCTAACCATGTCCTGTCCATTATTTGAAAGAGTAAGACGTGGGACAGGCTTTGCAAAGAAAACGTCTCATTTCATTTTAAAGATTAAAAATTAGTGTGAATAGAACAGGTGTTCAGATCATCCTCCTGTTGGTCAAGTATTTAAACTTGATGGGTGCATTAGAGAACATGGTTATGTGTGGAGTGGTGCATTGTGTTACGTCTTTGACATGTTTCACAAATTACAAATGGGGAATACGACTCGGCTGCAGCTTTTTTTGCTTTATTTCATGTAAATGCCAACTCAACGTCTTTATTTGTTGTGGAGAAATTGCTGAAATCAATGGCACCAGTGTTCAGGAGCCTTTGATGTCTTATACTGTAATATTTATTTAAGCTTGATCAATACAATCAGATATGCATATGACTCGGTCTCTATTCTGCCCAACTCATGCTGGTGGTCAGACTTTAAACCCCTGCAGAGCCACAACCGCCCCATAACCGTGTTACCGTCAGTACATTCTAGACTGGAGCCAATGTTGTCTGTTTATGTTAATGGTATTGATATGATTTAGTCCTGTCACCAAAGGATAGAAAATTCCATAACATTCTTGATGTTTGCTCTTTTTCCACAGGACACAGTGGACATCTTGGTGGGCTGGCACATCGACCACACACAGAAGCAGTCAGTCACTCAGCAAGTTTCAGGTCAGTTGGATTTCTTATTGGCGCTCAAAGGTTTCAAACTTTTATTTGTTGTTCAGATTTCAAACTTTTCTGCTGGTTCGATTAATCAATACAGCTCTGTACACAGGCTGTGAAATGACTTATGCCTCATAACTATGACCTAAAGCATGTTTTTATATTCTCCTGTTTTGAACACATAACTAGTGATTCTGTGTTGGGCTGTATGGTAAATGGATGGTAAATGGACTTGTACTTTATATAGCGCCTTTCTAGTCTTCCGACCACTCAAATGTATGTATATATATATATGTGTGCGTGTGTGTGTGTGTGTGTGTGTGTGTGTGTATATATGTATATGTGTATATATATATATATATATATGTATATGTATATATGTATATGTATGTATATGTATATATGTATGTATATGTATGTATGTATGTATATGTATATGTATGTATGTATATATGTATATATATGTATGTATGTGTATGTATGTATGTATATATATATATGTGTGTGTGTGTATGTGTGTATATGTGTGTGTGTATATATATATATATATATATATATGAGGATAGATGTGTGTGTGTGTGTTTTAAAATAAAAAGAGCAGTACGGTTGTGCAGCAATTGCAGGTACCAGGTAATGTGCAAATGTTAAGTGTGCAGAATAGGGATGCACCGAATATTCGGTAACCGAATATATTCGGCCGAATATTGCAAAAAAAGCCACATTCGGTATTCGGTGGAATGAGTGAAAAACAAGGCCGAATATATATTAAATATTAGCGGCGCGTTTTACTGACGCAATCAAACAACGTGCAGTGACGCGGTAAACATAAACAAAGATGTCGGCAGTGTGGAGATATTTCAAAGTTTCGGAGAACGAAACCGCTGCAAACCGCACTCGCTGCGCTTTGCAGCCGAAATATCTAGAGGGGTGGCCTCTGCTAAGACCTTTGGCACTACGGCTTTAATTAATCATTTAAAAGCCAAACACCCTGAGCAGCATGCTCAGTATGAGAGAGAGACGTCTGCAGCAGCAAAGAGGAAAGCTCCGTGTCCGAGCACCCCCACTCCGTCCAGATTGGGCTATGTCATGTACCTGTATAAGTGTATGAGGTTACAAGCACACTTATTGCAATTTACTTGAGCCTTCTGTTTACATTATTAGCCTACTGTGACTAAGTAGACTTGTGCCAAAAGGACAATAATTCATTTGTCGTGGGTTTATCCACTTTTATGCACTTTAGTTATTTTGGGAATGCACTTCTAATGCAGGTTTTGTTTGAAGGCCTACAGAATAGATATTTCTGAACTCCGTTATTTAGGGCTAATATAAATATAAATGTGAAACTACTGGAATATTCAAATGTCAGAATATTAAATAAATATTTATTTTGTTTGAAAATTATGTCTAAAAATGTATGTTATTTATGCAATATTTAAAAAAAAAATAATGAAAAACTTAACCACCACATTCGGTATTTGGCCAAGCGTTTGATTTTTATTCGGCTTCGGCCAAAAATTTTCAATTCGGTGCATCCCTAGTGCAGAATATTTTAAATGGGCAGGTATTTAACAAAACAAGGAAGTCCAAAAGATGCTAAATAAAGGCTGAGCGTTAACGCATAGAGTTTATTGGTGCAATGTCAATGCGACATGTAGAGGCTGGGGTGAAGTGTGAGAGAGTGTCAGAGGGGGCTCCGGGCCTTGTTGATAAGGCTAGCAGATGGAAAAAAGAGGTTCTGGTCCTGATGGACCGCAGCCTCCTGCCAGAAGGGAGTGTCTCAAAGAGTTTGTATCCGGGGTGGGAGGGATCAGCTACAATCTTTCCTGCACGCCTCAGAGTCCTGGAGGGTTACAGGTCCTGGAGCGACGGCAGATTGCAGCCAATCACCTCTCAGCAGACTGAATAACACACTGCAGTTGGACGGTCTGACGGTCCATCTCCACTGTCTTTAGAGCCTTGAGCTCTAAGTTGTTCTGGCTGCACCATGTCACCAGATGGTCAATCTCCCACCTGTAGGCAGACTCGGCACAGTAAGAGATGAGTCTGATGAGAGTGGTATCGTCCGCCAACTTCAGAGCTTGATGGACTGATGACTGGAGGTGCAGCTGTTCGTGTACAGAGAGAAGAGTAGAGGAGAAAGAACACAGCCCTGGGGGGACCTGGTGCTGATGGACTGGGAGATGGAAACATGTTTCCCCAGCTTCATGTGCTGCTTCCTATCAGACAGGACGTCTGTGATCCACCTGCAGGTGGAATCAGGCACGCTTAGCTAGGAGAGCTTCTCCTGAAGCGGAGCTGGGATGATGGTGTTGAAGGTAGAGCTGAAATCCACAAACAGGAACCTGGTGCAGATTCCAGGGTAGTCCAGGTGCTGGGTTAGGGTTGTTATGGAATTTTCTATCCTTAGTTTACATAGGCTGGGTTATGCATAGGCCTTGAGGTCATACACAGTGACAGCACTAAATCATATCATAGAAGACTCTCTCTCTTTGGTATGTGAGGCCACTGTTTGGATTGCTGGAGGAAAGGAGGTGCCAGCCTGACCAGGGTAGAAGAAACTGAATGTGGGCCTCCTAGACATAATGGAGACCGACTGGATCAAGTATTTAAACTTGATAGCTGCATTAGAGAACATGGTGTGGAGTAGGCCTGGGCGATGGGGACCAAAAGTCGTATCTTGATATTTTTTAGCTGAATGGCGATACTCGATATGTATCGATATTTTTTCCGGTGTCGGATAATTTTATACGTCTATTGTTAATGGTCCGCTGGTAAATCGCACTCACACAACTCATACTACAAATCCCACAATGCACTGCAACAGCTGACACACAGGTCAAGACCTGTGCACCACCTCTAACCCCACTGCTTCGGTTGTTTACACACTACTCTTTAGCAGGTGTCAAGTAACCTAACCTGTAACATGTTTCACAAATTACAAATGAATAAAATTTTATTTATTTATTTATTTATTTATTTTTGCTTTAATCCATGCTGTCTGCATTTAGGCTGGTTACAGAGTCTGGAGCAGTTCTGGGTGGCAGACCTGACCTTCTCCACCACCCTGCTGGGACAGTTCTTGGAGGACATGGAAGCGTATGCAGAGGTGAAGTTTTATACTATGAAGAGTGATTCTCCAGCTCTGATTCTAATGCAGAGTTTACAGTAGAATGAAAAATGTATATTATGTTACAGACCGAGACAATTGTACATTTGGACAAACTCAGTATTTTTCGTACTATTTAAATCGAAGCAAATCTACAGTTTTTATTTGTGCAGAGGAAAGTCCTTATCTTTGACTCACACTTAATTATTTGAACTAGATTTCTTGAAGATCACGTGTTTGTTCTCTTCAGTATATTCTGCAACGTAGAACTGATTGTTTTTGTCAAAGATGTTACTGAGTCTGTGTTCTGTTTAGGATCTGAACCATGTGGTGTCAGGTGAAGTGCTGGATGAAGACATTCCTCCTCCCTCAGTGTCACTGCCCAAGCTGGCAGCTCTGCTGAGGGTTTTTAGTACAGTGGTCCGTAGCATCGGAGAGAGATTCAACCCCTTCAGAGGACCACCCATTACTGAGGTCTATGTCACCGATGTAAGAGTCACACTGAGGAGAACCTGACTGTTGGCTGAATAGTGTTAATACTCTAAAAGATAAAATGAATAGCAGATCTAGTCAACTCATTAAGGACAGCGGTATGAGAATAGGTATTTGAAGAGATGAGGTGGGAGGACATGAAAGTCCACCTCTTTATTTTGATCTATATTCAATTGAATATGGTGCAAAAACAAGATATTTAATGTTCTGATGAACTTTGTTTTGTATATACACTCATTCTGAATTTGATGCTACGCGCTCCAGTAAAGTTTGGATAGGATCAACAAAAGACTAAAATAGTGGAATATAAAAAAAAAAAACACCTACGTCTTCTTTACTGTAAACAACTTATTACATGAGAAAACAATGATCACATGAGAGTTTCCCTGCTGCCACTTTGACCATGGTAGTATGGACTGTACACAACTTCATTAGGACACACTTATAATTATAATCTTTTCCTCAGGTTCTGAACCGGGTTCTGGCCTGTGCGACCACGGCAAAGCAGGTTCAGTTTTCCGAGGCAGTTCTCACAGCAGGGAACGAATGTGTGGGTGTGTTGCTGGCCAGTGTGGAGCCCTGTGGTCAGCTGATGGAGGCTGTCCTAGCCTATGGTCTGGACCAGCTGGACTGCTGCCGGGCCTGTGGCTCAGACTACAATCTGGCAGTGCTCAGCCTTCTTACTCTGGTACGGTAACTTTTTTTCACTCCTTGCGCTAAACCACAGTGTTCATCTTTGTCAACTGACAGTGGAGCAGTCTGGTTACAGTTACTCTAAGCATGATAGACAAGTGAAGTGTAATGGAGCATGTAGTTGTTTGCCTCGTCTTTGCTTAGAATTACTCATACCTGCATTAACGTGTCCTGGGTGTTTCGATGTGGACAGCTCTCAGAACATCAGTTCACACTATGTCACCGCATGCATCTTCAGTGACCATCATAATCTCACTTTAGCGCTCAATATGCAAATAAGGACATACATCGTTTTTATTTCCGAAGACGATGGAAGATATTCATGTTTTGGGGCAATTTGCTCTTAAAATAAACATTATTTTGCTCACCGTTTTCATTCCAATCTGTTTCCATGGCAATACACAGGGTCTGACTAATACCTGGAAAACAATCACTCACAGCAGAAGACTCCTATGTGTAATGGAACCCAGTTCACTACTCCAGCAAGTAGCCCGAGCCTTAGTAACGACCTAGAAACAGAGACGCTTTGTAGTCCCATCAAAGCTTATGGAGATCGTGGAGTTTCCCAAACTGAATAAAAAGCGCACATATAAACACTAAACTGCTTTGCTAGTTCAGTCTTGTAGTGACTCAGATATCTGCTGAAAAAGAGATTTTTCCATAGACAGATTTAACTGATGGAGGATGTGATCCAAACATTTCCAATAACCCTAAAACAAATTTTCTCTGTGGTCACTAAACTGTGTGTGCTACACACAAATGAGTTACACACCTGTGTCAACGAGGCGGTCTAACAGCTCCATAACATACAGAATATTCATTAAAGAACGCTGAAATTTAAATTCAGATATATTACTTTATTAAAGTTGACTTCCAGTGGACTTATAGTGGACATAATATATTTTCAGGGTGTGACAATGTGGAGAATGCAGAGTAATATTTTTAGTGATGAGTCAGGTGTGCTGTCATGCTGATTTGTGCACATTCTAAATGTCTAGTTGAACAATAAAATTGCTTGGTCTGAACTACTTGTATAATTATGATCAGATCACCTGAGACACATGTTAATGCAGGTGTAAACAAGGCTATATTTATCTAATCTGATCAGCAGGACACAGAAATGTACAATTCCAGCTTTATTACTCTCTTTTTGTTTTTTTCTTTCTCTTAACATGTTTTGACTCTACATTTGATTTCAGATAGTGGACCAGATCAACACAAAGCTGCCTGCATCCTTTGTTGAGAAATTATTGGCACCGGACTCCCAGCTGCTGAAGCTGCGCTTCCATCGAGAGAAAGAGGTTTGTATGTGTTGCTTTATTCATTTCAAACCTTATTATACTCTCTTACCCTTTAATCATAAATCCCACAACCATGGAATGAGAAGTGTGTGCTCGCATTTCAATGGTCAAGCGTGGATGAATGGTTGGCTGTTGTTACAACAGTAGTAGTTACTGTTGCTATACAACTGTTGTAACAACCTCTGCTCTTCTGGAAAGACTTCTCACCTGAGTTTGGGACGTGGCTGCAGGGATATTTGCTCTGATTTATCCACAAAAACAATGCTGAGGTCAGCCACTGAGGTTGGCTGATAAGGCCTGGAACTAGTTGTTATGGTTTATCCCAAAAATGTTGGTTGGGTTTCAGGTCAGGGCTGTGTGCATGCCATTCAACTTCTTCCTCCATATTGAGGGAAATGCACAGAAGCATTGACACTGTTGATACATGAGATGGTTGTGGCAGCAGAAACTGCTCACACTGTTGTGTAGAATGTTATTGTGCTTTATACTGAAGCATTGAGATGTCCCAGACCACAAGTGCACTTTAAAGTATAACAGAAGGATTAAACTGTTACTTAGTGCTTTAGGTTGGGTTAAGTGTGAAAAACAAACTGTGTCCACAGGTGATGTCAGCTGTTCATGGTGTGTACCAGGCCCTGCTGAGCCTGAAAAATATTCCAACACTGGAGGCAGCTTATAAAATGGTGTTGGGTGAGATGGCATGTGCATTGTCCAGCCTGATGGAACCTCTTGAACCCAGTGATAAGCCCCCAGCACCTGGCGGCCCCTGCCCCAGCATACAGCACCCTGCTTTTGCCTCCCTCACCCTTCCCCAGGAGAAAGCCCAGTTCACCCTCATCTTCAACCTCAGCACCCTCACCACCATCGGCAACACCAAGAACTCTCTCATTGGGGTGAGTGCCACTCTGCTTTTCTACACTGCTGATCACCAGATAGCACACTGAATAAAAACTGCAGTGTCATGGCGTGGATAGAATGAATAAGGAGTGGAAGCGATGAACATTCAAACTCACTTAGCTCTGGACACAAAATCAGAACCAAATGGGCTACTCAGGTTTTTCTACACACCACAGAGCATGATGGGATGTTAACTGCTTAATTGTACCATTAAGTGCACCTGTGTGAAAAAATTATGTTGCTCCACTCTTTTCATTTCTTCAGGTTTTCTTTGATCTGTCACCAGTCACTACATCATTTCCCATCACCAGGACTGTGCTCATGCAATAACAGACATGTCTCTCTCTTAAGAGTGACACCTCGTGTCTCAATGACTTACCTCTTTAAATAAAAGAAATGGTGCATTTTCATAACCTTCTTTCAAGCATTACACTACTGGATGGATATTGGCATATTGTCATGGACAAATTAAAACTTGACTTGAACAGAAACACTCCAGATTAAAGCTGAATCATCTGAGCATCTGTTCTTTGCACTGAAGTTCCATTATTGTAGTCATCATTGACTGAAACCGTTTCACACTGTGGTGTTTTCTGTGTTCAGATGTGGGCGTTGTCTCCTACGGTCTTTGCTCTGCTCAGTCACAACCTGATGCTGGTCCACTCTGAGTTAGCAGTCTACTACCCTGCCATCCAGTATGCTGTACTCTACACCCTGTACTCCCACTGCACAAGGTAATACTCACACCTGCACTGTGAGCAACAGCACTGCTGTCCACTGTAGCATTCTGAATTTTCCACACCTTAATCCATGTCCATCTTTTATCAATTCAAACTGTCACTGAGTCTAAATTATGGCTGTGGAAAGTCCTCAAATCCTGTCAGCACCTGTTCTAGATTTTCTCAGTGTAACAAAAAATATAACTGCACACACCAAATACTGTTCTTTAATATCGTCTCCCTGCAGTGCCATTCTAGCTAGTACTACTAGCAGAATAACCCAGACCGTGTTTAGAATACTAATTTAGAACACAGTTTAATTCAATTTTAAAAAGACATTTCTGGCTTCATCTACTTGTAAAAGTGATGATCTGGTGTCGTTTAGAGATATATTTTATGTTTCATGTGGCTTTATCCAGCCATGACAAAACATTTATGGAATGAGTTGCAATATTTGGCAAGAAAAGAGTTGAAGAGATGGATGTGTGTCTTGTACTGCGTTCACTGAAATATATTATTTCAATTTTTGAACAAACTATGAGCACTGCAGTTTTCCACCAGACTGCTTTAGAGGCTTTACAGAGTTACTCTGGGGATTATAATTTTGCATCTCAGCTCTCAGCAAGAATTCATCAAGAAACCAGACATGTCGTCTTGAAGCACATCGGCAGAACTGCACCTGACCAATATTATTTAATACTATTAGACTAATTCCTCGATTATTCTAAAGATTATTTCTTTGTTACTGGATTGATTTGAACAATTCATTTACGCATAATATCAAAAACTTGATTAATTAATATTTCATCTAAAGCATATTAGAATGATAAGTGGCATATTTTCCATCACTGTAATAATATTCAGATATTATTCATATTTGTCAGATACCTGCTGCTAGGAAATGCTAAAGGATTGCTGTGATACGTAGATTGATGTAATCTCTGTATGTTGACACTCTCCCTGAAATAAAAGAACTTGACTTCAAACCTAAAATGTTTATAGAGAATTACTTACGACGAATGATACACAGTTAATAATCATTGGGAAATGAATTTTTCAATTCAGTTTTATTTTTAGAGCCAAATCATTTGGCCAGCCAAACAGTTTATTCCATGGCACTTTCCATATAGGGCAGCTCTACTCTTTCCAATATTATTTACAAAGACTCAAAGTCCCACCATGAGCAGGCATCAGTGTGGATCAAGAAAAACAAGTGAATTGATTTACAGACTGTAACAGCATTCCACATTTTATTTTCTTACTCATACACGAGTATTAAAGTAAACATGGAACGTCAGAATAACAAAGATGCATGGTGTAAAGTTATGTTAAAGTAACAGCCACAGTGCAGAAATGACTTTTAACAAAGTAGATTTAAAGTGACTACTGCTAACAGAAACTACATCAATTATATCATTCTTTGGTGGAGATAAAAGGACTTTAAATCTCGCTGCTGCCTTGAAAGAGGCTTTACCTTTAAGTGTGCATAACAGTTGTACTGAGAGAGAGTTTGCAGAGCAGCACTTTGTTTGGTCTCTGTCTAAAATATGACACTTTAAAATCGTGGCTTTTTGCTACAGCTTGTTCTAAGGGGAAATCCATGCATGGCATGGTGCAGTATTTTCATAATTGCTGACACTGAGTCGTCCCAGCCCTACATGTCAGTGAGGTGAAACTGTTCATTCTGCTCTCACTCTTCTAAACTAGCATTGTGTCTCCTCTGTTTGTTTATCCAGACATGATCATTTCATCTCATCCAGCCTGTCATCATCCTCTCCCTCCTTGTTCGATGGGGCTGTCATCAGCACTGTGACCACAGCAACAAAGAAACACTTCAGCACACTGCTAAGCCTTCTGGGAGGTCTGTTGGTGAAGGAGCACCTGTACCCTGAGGCCAGGTAATATAGGAGTTATTTTCTAGTCCATGAAGTCTAGGTGACATTGGACGTTGTTAGATTTACAAAAATGACAAATGAATGTATGACAAAATGTCTTCTTTTAGATGAATTAAAATAATTAACCAGGCCACAAATGTTATACAACTGTCAGGAAGCTGCTGCTGACCTGGGCTCAGGAAATCTCTGTGCTGATGAAGAAGTCAGACACCTATAGCCCTCTCTTCTCCCTGCCCTCCTTCAACAAGTTCTGTAGGGGGCTTCTGGCTAATGGTGAGCCCAACATGTTCAGCATGTCCAATTTGTGTTTTGTGTATGGAATTGTCACAGATTTCCAGATCAGTAATGTTGCTGTTGAATGTATTTCCTCTGGAAAGGTCTTAATGAAGATCAAAGTATCTGCCTTCAGACCTGCCACAGCCTACAGGTCCTCTCTTCATCTTTGTCCACTGAGCTACTGCAAAGGTGAACATCAGAGTCTAGACCATCATCACTATTTAAAATGTGATCTCTACAGGAGTCATGTTTTCCTGCTGTTCTGTACTTTGCTGCAGACATTGGGAAAATTATGACGGCTGCAGGCTCTCCTCTTAAGTTTAGGTGTGTGTCTGTGTGTAGATGTGTGGATGTGTGCAGGGTCCAGCTGGTCCACTCAGCAGTGAGGGTGAGGCAGGCCTATGGCAAGCTGCTCAGGACAATCCCCCTTGATGTGGCTTTAAGGTAAGACTTGTACTGGATCTTGTAACATGACAACATAACATACATCAGACCAAACTGAAGGAGGTACTCTTGTTCTGAAGAAAGTCAGTTATTATCAAATTTTTAAACTAATCTCTCAGATAGTTTATTTTTTATATATATATTGTCTTATTATGTATATAATATAATATGTGTGTGATTTGTTTGTCCACAGTAACCACAGCCACCCAGAGATGAGGGAGATTTCCTTGGCCATCCGCCACCACATGAACCGAGCACCAAGTAGCACCTTCCATCCCCAGGACTTCAGCGACCTCATCAGCTTCATCTTATATGGAGTCCTGCACCGTGGAGGGTACCTGTCAGACACTCAGTGAAGTTTCCACTTAAAAATGGCCCCGCTAGAGGGTGCTAGATTCTGATAGTTTCACGGTGGTTCCATTCCAAAGCACAGATGAATGCAGCCACACCTCCACACAACATGGCAGAAAGGAGCCTTGTTGCTGGATTTTATATGAATGCAGCTCAACCCTTGCTCCATCCTGTCCTCTGCTCTCTCTGTGTGTGTAGCTCCACCCTGCCATCGGTCAAATATACACATGTAAGCTGTGTATGACCGATAAACTGAATGCTACATTTTTAGAGAGTTCCTACCTTTGCAGCATTCAGAGTTTAAATGCTAACAGTATGAATGAAGCTTTGAAGGTCCAGCCCTAGTGTGTGCTACTAATGTTATTCATGTGCCTCTTGATGACTGTGTGCAGGTCACACTATGACCTCCATTACACCTCATGTTAAAATGCATTTTGAGTGATGGATTTTAGTCGGATAGTTGGATAGATGGAGTACAGGACAGAGATCCAATCTCTATGAGAACACAACAGCACATTAATAATAGCAGGTGTAAATGGGGTATATGAGACTTTCTAAGCCTCATAATTCTGTATTCACAGTAAGGACCCGTGGCTGGAGCGCCTGTACTACAGCTGCCAGCGGCTGGAGAAGCGGGATGGCCGAGGAGGTGCAGATGGCAGCAGGCCAGGTGTTTTGCCACGGTCGCTGTTGAAAACCGAGGCAGTGTTGTGGCAGTGGGCAGTGTGGGAGGCCGCACAGTTCACTGTACTGTCCAAACTCAGAACGCCGCTGGGCAGAGCTCAGGACACCTTCCAGACCATCGAAGGTAAACAGAGTTGTGTTCACAGTGATGACATTTTTGTTTTCAAGCCTTTTTTGCACCTCGACTGCTTTTTGTAAAGTAGTGGCACACCTTGTGCATTTCTATATGGACACGCCTCAGGACGTATTTGCTGTGGTCAGTGTGTAGCAGGCACTTACTAAACTTAAATGTTATTTAAATGTTTTCACAGACAGTAGAGACATGTCAGGAAACCATGAGAGATGAGAGAGATAGGGAATAACATGCAACAAAGGTCCCAGTTTGTACATGAACCACAGATGTTCCAATTCATAGCTGGTACCTTAACCTCTAGGCCACAAGTACCCAAGCTCATTCTAAACTCATTATTTTTCTTCTGTATCCGTGTTTCAGGTATGATCCGCAGCCTGGCTGCCCACAGTCTGAACCCAGACCAGGATGTTGGAGCATGGGCTGGTGTTGGAGGTGATGGGGATGGTCACCACTCCAATCAGCTCCGCCTTGCTCTGCTGCTTCAGTATCTAGAGAACCTGGAGAAGCTCATGTACAATGCCTATGAAGGCTGCGCCAATGCCCTCACTGCCCCCCCAAAGGTATGCAAAGAAAAGTTCCAGATTCCACTGCTGATTAAATCATGTGGTGTGGTCATTTAAAAGAGTGCTGAAACCAAGGACGACCAAACCACAGTTTGAATAGCAGCCATTAAGATGACAACCACATACCTTTAATAATGATGCTGAGCTGATAAATGATCTGATGAATCTGTCCGTGTCTTTATCTCAGGGCATCAGGACATTCTTCTACACCAACCGTCAGACATGCCAGGACTGGCTGACCAGGATCCGCCTGGCACTGATGAGGGTCGGTCTTCTCTCTGGCCAGCCGGCAGTAACTATTCGCCACGGCTTTGACCTGCTGACAGAGATTAAGAACAGCAACACCCAGGTGAGTGCAAATCCACTGTTAGTAAAGCGTTCAGGTGAGTAACCTACACTCTTTTTTGGAGCCTCTGTAGCTTTTATGTCAGAATCTGAATCAGGTTTAAAGTGTGCACGTTCTCGGTGTGTAACTTTAGTTAGTAAAGGCAGTCATATTAATAGTATGTGGTTATTTGAATATAGTATTATGTAGTTAGATGATAACATGTTTTGGTTTGCTTGTCAGGGTCCAGAGCTGGAGGTTCCTCTGACTTTGCTTGTGGAGGCTCTGTGTGAGCTGCATTGTCCTGAGGCCATCCATGGCCTGGCAGCCTGGAGCCTCTTTACCACTGGCAGGAGTCTGGGCTGGCTGTCGTCAGTGGCTCTGCAGGCTGAGGGACGGTAAGCAATACTGCCTTAACCAGATATCCTTACAACCTGGTGAAATACTCAACTAATCATCCACCTCCGATTGTCTGTGGGTCATGTATTTGGTTGTCCTCCAGGTTTGAAAAGGCAGCTCTGGAGTATCAAGATCAGCTGTCTGCGGTTACAGGGACGGACTGCAGCGTCAAAAGCTCTGAATGCTGTCTGCTCAAATTCTCCAGCAACTCAAGCAGCCCCAAACACACCAGCAATGGTAACCAGCAAATATTCAAATTTAATACATTCCAGCTGCCATACATTAAAAGCTCCTATATTTGTACTTCAGTTATTTTATCTAAATTATATAGGTCTGACTTTAGAATTTAATACAAAGATGTACTTGTACTGTTTGTAACTAATATTAATCTAAAATGTGGCTGAAACATGATTGTATCTATCATGGAGCTGTCATCTAACACCTACATCATATCAGTTAGTTTAAAGATGGATTAAAGGATTAATGCTTGAAAACAAATTATATTCATGAATAATGCAGAGCTGCCAGTTCTACCCACCAAGTTAAGTGAGGCTAAAACAAGTGACCTTTGTTCTGCTGGATGTGACCGTTACTCTCTGCACTTCACTTGCTTGCTGTAATAGGCAGTAATATATTGGATTCCAGTGGAGCACATGAGGGTGGATCAGCCTTTATAGCTGAAAAATGACCTGATCCCAGTCCAGCTGACATCAGTAGAGTTAAATATATAACAACTATTTTGTTTTACATCCACGACACAACGTGAAGTCTTCAAAAGAACCCGATTAAAGTAACATTTTGTTGATTGACAAAGTCTGTTGAGTCATCTAACCAAGCCATCTAACACTGTGTTGAAGACTACTGTCACTAAACACTTCAGCTTGTGGTATCTATCATCAGGTCGATGTGGGAGGTCTTCTACAGTTTGCTTTGGTGTCTTACTGTGAAGACTGAGCAGCAGTACTCTGATCTCCAGTGCTGATCTGCTTTACAAAGTTTTTGTTTGTTTGTTCCTCTGAAAAGGTGACAGCAGGAAGACTGTGCTGCTGAAGTCTAGTGAGTGCTCTCCTGAGGTCATCAACTTCCTGGCCAACAAAGCGTGTCAGTGTTATGTGGCACTCTGTGATTGGGCATCTGTTAAGGAGTGGCAGGCCACTGTCCATGGCCTCAAACAGAATTCCACAAATCCAGTCAGCATAAACCTGAGGACAGATTTCAACTACATCCAGGCTCTGAGCCGCTTTGAGGAGGGAGATCTGACAGAGTGTGGAACTCAGCTGGAGCTGCTGCCCGGAGAGGACTATAGCTTGCTCTCCAGCAGTAAGGACAAGCTGGGTGAGTGTGTCATCGGACAGATTAGAACATCTTTAAAAAATAACATTTTTCTTATGTTTTATAAGTCATTTTTATTTTTATAAAATCACTCAAATGTCATTGTGTTTAAAAGAAATTCTAATCTTTCGTAATCACCATTTTTAATGTGATGAAATTCTGACCATCAGCAGCTACAGAACTGGGTTGTAGATAAGTTTGATCATGTATACATGATCAAGTTGGGACCCTGTGCACAAGCAAGTGAAGTTCAATTTTCTTCAAACTATTCAGCCTCAATAATTGTGTCCGTGTGCATTTCAGATCTGAAGAGGCTTCTGCCCTCCATGAGTCCAGACCCAACTGAGCTGCAGAGAGCCATCGAGGTGCAGCTCCTACGCAGTGCTGTTAGTGCCATGACGAAAGCCAATCAACAGCAGGAACAGAGGACCACAGCCAATCCAGAGTCAGTGTTCACTCAGTGTGACCCTGTCATAGTTCTAGAGGTGTACCAGAAATGGAAACCAGTATCAGGTCATATAGGTTTCAGGTTCCCCTTATGGGTTGGGTTATTATTAAACAGACCGAGCCATGGTTTTTGTTTTTGGTGCAATGTCATGGAAATATGGTAGTAATGGCACACATTTTCATAATACTACATGTAATCATATGTATTACATATATCCACAGTTGTCTTATTAAATCATGTGATGTTGCAGTACATTGGTGCGCTGCCTAAAACAGACTGGACGGATCTGCTTGGGTCCTCTTCGCCTGTCCACTCTCACTCTGTCTGATGCCCTGCCAACCCTGCCCACCCTGCAGCTCCACTGCACTGCCACCCTGGAGAACACAATCACTGGACAAGAAGTATGTACACTCCCACTTTCTATTAAACTGTATGTAGTATCAATGGAATGTTTCTATGGCTTAATTTATTGATTTCTAAAAATGTTGGTTTGGACACCTAGGAATACTCAGGATACTAACACTGCTGACTGATGAAGGCTTATGTTTTATGTATTGTGTTCTCTGCAGGACTGTATGATTCCTCTGTGCAGTGAGGCTCTGACTTCTTGTAAGCAACAGGATGTCCAACCTTTCCTTCAGGCCCTCAGATACACCATGTTCCAGAGACAGCTCTTGCACAAAGTCAAAGGCAATTATCAGTGACAAGTTACAATACCTGAGCCTGAGTTTTGCATCTTGTGACTACTTGCTTTTTTTGAAAAGATGACGTATTTGTAACAATGCATAATTAAAATAAACACCTACTCTTCGTGTCCAGGTTACTCTTCCTTCATCGATGGCCACCTAATGGAACTTTGTCTGACTGCTGTCAAATTTGCCCGGAAAAAAGGCAACATTGCCCTGGCGTCCCGCCTCCTCAGTCAATGCAGTGATGGGACACAGGAAGAGGAGCAGCAGGACGAGCTGAGCCAGGCATTCAAGCGTCTCACCCTCGAGGGCACTCTTGGGGAAAAATGGGGACCAGAGCTGCAGATAGAAAAAGCCAAAGTCCTGAGAACTGCAGGTGAGGAACAGGAGACAAAGCTGGTAACTTCCAACACCACAGCAGCTTTAACACAACCACAGGAACAGACGCACTCATCACAATGTTCTGAAAGATTACTGTAAAACATTTCATGGTGAATATGTCTCAGAGGAGCTCACAGGGAATGAAAGTGCATGCTTTAGCACACACTGAACGTAATGATGCACAACACTTTGTGAAATTTTCAAATGTCAGCAAACGGACATAAAGACTGATCCCAGCTGACACGTTTGCTGCCAGGTGTCCGTTTCTCTCTTCTCAGCTGTCAAACCTGAAGTTACTTGCATAACCGCGGTTCTCTAAGTAACAAGTGTAAATGGAATGTCTACAGGGTGGCCTCATCAGATGCTCCTTTTGTATTCTGCCAGCCAGGATTGGCTGGAACCAAGCATGTCAGTGTCAGAGAGGGTGCACCACGTTAGCTGCAGCTATGGTGCCAAGCAGGGTATTGTCACCTCAGTTTGGCTAGCTGCTGAATATTATTGCTTCTTCACAATTCTAATGTCAGACTACTGTGACAGGCTAGTATGAGTGTTAACTCTCGAATATCTGAGCAGACAGTGAACGCTGTCGATGGACAGTTGGATAGAGAGAGTTTGGATGATTTTATTCTCTACACTGACACACTTGGTTCAAACAAATTGTGGCTGGCAGAATGCAGTGGGAGCTTTGGATGAGGTCACCCTTGTTGCAGAGAAATTGCTGATCAGTGGTGAGGTCAGGAGGGAAGAAAGTGTTCAGGAGCCTCTGAAGTCTTATAGTGTAATGCGGATGTATTTACCCGTATTAGCTCAGATCAGGTTGCGTTCACTGTCAGCACATTCTAGTCTGGGACCACTGTTGTTTGATTATGTTAATGGAATATCAGTGGCTGGCTATCTGTGATGTCTAGGAAGCCAGCATTCAGTTCCTTCAACCCTGGTGACCAGGCCACGCTGAGGCTGACGTCTGCCGTCCTCAAGCAACCCAATCAGCTGCCTCACATACCAAGGAGAGACAGTGTCTGTTAAGATTTAGTGCTGTCACTGTCTATGATCTCAAGGCCCATGCCTGACCCTGTGTAACCCAAGAATAGAACATTTCATATCAACCCTGTGGACATGCACACAAAGCAAATGCTATGAACGAGAACTACTGTATTACTGCAGAGCTAATGATGTTGCTCAGGACGTGGTCTTCAGTTTCCTATAAGCAGTGTCTCTGTCCAAAGGCCAGTCCATGACAGCCATGGAGATGCTGAGCAGGGCTGCTCTGTCCTACTGCCACATGGGAAAGAATGAAGGGGCTGCCTGCCGCTCACTGCTGACACTCTGCAAATGGCTGCTGGCTGACTGGAAGGACATGACACCTCAGCTTAAACAGGCATGCTCACCTCTACCTTTACTTTACTTTGGTCTGAATGTCAATGTTTTGAAATGTAAGCCTGACGTTTGTATAATGTTATTAAGATGTTTATTACAGTATTCTTGGAACCTTTTTTGTAAAAGTAAGATAATGAATAAAAAGCTCAGCTTATTTTTTACACAGCACTATTTAGCTGTCCCACATTAAAATGGTTTTGCTGGTTGTAACATTAGCTTATTTACAGTACACTGAGCTGTGGTAGTATAAAGGACAAATGGCCAGGATTCTAAGGACTGGTGATGTTTTGGTCCAGGTGGTAAAGAAGTCAGGAGCAGGGAACTCATCCAATGCTGTTGGCAGCATGTCACCTCTGAGCCGAAATATCTCAGCTCTGCTGGAGCTTCCCCTCGAGGAACAGGGCATTCCCCACATCATCGCTGAGACCTCAGGTAACACTTACAACACAAGCTCACCTAGATTAATCACACACATTATGGAAGTATCCATACAACTCAAGTTAAAATATTTATATCTCTAGACAAATTCATGTCCATGTAAATGGTAAATGGACTGTACTTATGTATCTCCTTTCTAGTCTTCCGACCACTCAAAGCTCTTTTACACTACATATCTCATTCACCCATTCACACACATTCATACACTGATGGCATTAGCTGCCATGCAAGGTGCCAACTGCTCATCAGTTTTAGGAGCTAACCATTCACACACATTCACACACATAGGGGCGGCTGTGGCTCAGAGGTAGATCGGGTCGTCCACTAATCAGATGATCTGCGCCATCGGTGTGTGAATGTGTATGAATGCGCAGCCTTCAGGAGCAATTTGGGGTTCAGTACCTTGCCCAAGGACACTTCTGGAGGAGCCGGGGATCAAACCGCCGATCATCTGATTAGTGGATCTACCTCTGAGCCACAGCCGCCCCTATGTGCATATGTGCATTCATAAGCATCTAAATCACAAATGGCTTCTATCTGTCGATTTAAGTCTAGCTCTATTTAAATCTTGGTGCTCTTCCCTGTCCAGTGAACGTGGGCGTTGGAGAGCCAGACTTTGTGTTGGGTCAACTCTACCAGCTCTCCACCAGCCTGGCTCCAGAGATGGCAAAGTCCTGGGCAGCCCTGGCCAGCTGGGCTTACCGCTGGGGCAGGAAGGTAGTGGATAATGCCAGGTGAGTGAAACCAGTGGAATACATGTATAGTTTACTTGTGCTTGTGACAGTGTGGTAGGCACAGTAACCCAATATTAATATCACTGTATATTTTTCATTTATTACAGTGGTATTATATCAGTATTTCAGAAATCAAAGGGAAACTCTGCTCAAGTTGATAATGGAGTGTAGGCCTACATGTGTTGGGGCGGAGCAGCCTGCCTCCTAATGTGGGTTAATAATAAATAAATGTGATTCATTCTCAGAGTTAGAGAGTTAAATCTCAACAGCATTTATTTGGCAGAAAACACACATTTATGCTTTTAATTTGAAAGAATAGATCCCCATGTTTCCTGTAGGTTCTTTCTTATTTCACTATTTCAATTCTACATAAACTACTCTCCCCTTCCTTTTCTTCCTTTTCACACACACACACCACCTCCATCTGTTACCACACACTCAGCTTGCTCTCACTCCTAGTTCAACAAATTCTGATGTTTGGTCAGTGACACTCAGCATATTTTATAAGTTGCCTAAAAAACTTCTTATCCATGATTCTGTTTTCACAACAGTAAATGAGTCATTATGCGGAGAAGGCTTGTTATTAATGCCGTAGCACAGATGAGGCCCTTAAAGCTCATTCTTTGGGAATATCATGTCTGATTTATTTATTTTCTCTCCAGTCAAGGGGAGGGACTACCTCTGCTTCCTGGGGAGAAGAAGGAGATAGAAGAGCTGCTGCCAGCAACCACCAGTGAAGAAGACAAGGACACCATCTTCAGCATTCTCGGACAGGCCATGTGTCGACCTACTGGCATACAGGTTGGTCAGGATTTTGGCCTCAATCGAGAGATCTCAAGCAGGGCAGACAATAGCCGATGGGTTCCAAGATTGGTTTATTAGTGACATGATAGTGGATGCAACAGACAGTCCACCTCTGGCAACCTTCTTAGTTTAGCCGTTGAGGCAAAAATGCCACACTCAGTCACCCTCGAAAACCTACATAAAACACACTAATATTAGAATTAGTCTAAACGATTAGTATTTCTAGTGACACAGCAATGTTTAAGTGGCTAATCAACTAGTCGCACACTCGACTTTCCCAAAAGACTAAAGCATTCAGAGGCACCTCCTGTTGTGTGATCTTTCCCAGGGTTTTTATGAACTGCTTGTTTCTGAGCACTGCAGACTGTTCTGATCCTCCTGTTCTGTTGTGTATCAGGATGAGGACATGGCTCTGCAGCAGGAAGACGATGAGGATGACATGGTGGATGTGATCTGGCGGCAGCTCACTGCCTCGTGCCCCTGGCTGGGGGATGCGGGGCAGCCTGTTACAGATGGGCTGATCCGGGTTTGGAGACGGGTGGTGGACCGCATCTTCGGCCTCTACCGGGTTTCCTGCCAGGCCTATTTTACCTTCCTCAAGCTCAATGCCGGACAGGTGAGACCCGGTAACTGTGAAGCAGTGAGTGAGTGTAGCGTTGTGTTCAGTTCTTCATGCTGAGTCTCTGTTGTGTGTTTTTAGGTCCCTATAGATGAGGATGACCCTAAACTCCTGCTGTCCTGTCACAACAGCAAACAGAGCAATGACGATGTGATCGTCATGGCAACCCTGCGTTTGCTCCGTCTGCTGGTGAAGCATGCTGGTGAACTGAGGGAAGGGCTCGAGCTGGGCTTAGCTTCCACCCCTACAGCACCCTGGAGGGGTATGTCATACTGCAACATATGAAATCTTTGACTTTTAAGTTGAACTTGCTCAGCCACCTCTGAACTAGGTTGTTGGTAGGACAGGTTTGGTTATTAACAAATCAAAAAATTAATATTTTATTAATATCAATAAAGTTATTAGCTGGAGTTAATAATAACCGTGCACCACAACTGGAATCAGGGACCAATAACTGAACAGTAGGAACAGTCTCAAGGAGGGAGGTTCACTCAAAAATGTCAATATTTAATAACTACTCTACATTTATAGTGAATCCATCACAACACTATGCTCGAGTAATGACAGGAAGCTGCTGTTTAAAACAGAAAACACTTTGAGCTCTAAACACCTTTGCCTCCTCATCACTGCTGTCTATATTATGTTTTGTCCTCCTCAGGTATCATCCCTCAGCTTTTTTCCCGTCTCAACCATCCAGAGGCGTACATCCGACAGAGCATATGCAGCTTGCTATGTCGAGTGGCCCAGGATTCCCCACATCTCATCCTCTACCCCGCCATTGTGGGTTCACTCTCCCTGGGAGGGGAGGCTCAGAATGCAGGTATTGTTTAGTTCTGCTGATCTGGCTCTGTGCAGCTTCTTAATGTGTTCTGAAAGTGTTTAATATGTCTCATTTGATTGGAAATGATTTATTCTTCTTATCTTCACTGCAGATAGACACTCAGAAAGTACGCTGTTAGTTTGGCTGCTGTTAACAATGAAACAGATGACCACCACTGGTCAAAACTAGATACATCATGATGTTGCATTGCGGAGTAAAAATATGAATTTAGCAGCTGTAATAAAAAAAAAAAAGAAAAAATGATGTGATACACTAAACATGTAAATACAGTAGATCTGTTCATTGATGGTGAAATGTGTTGACAGGGAGTAAATTGCCATCAGCTCTGCCCACCTTCTTGGGCAGCATGCAGGGGGAGGGCCTGGTGGAAGAGGAGGAGCAGCCGGACAGCAGCGGACAAGGAGGAGCTCCAGAAGAGCTGGCAACCTTCTGCTCCAGTCAAGACCAAGCCATGATGCAGGACTGTTACAGCAAGATAGTAGAGAAACTATCCTTTGCAAACCCCACCATGGTGCTTCAGGTAGGATGCTGCAGACAGCTGCATGCTTTCATGGACAGTTCATATTAGTCTCATGCTGGGAACATTCGTGCTCTTACAGACTTTGACAGGCACCCTGTTAAAGGCCTTTCCTTTGTAAAATAATGTAATGTCAGACAGAGAAAAGTAACAGCATTGCACTTGCTATAGACAAAAATACAATACATAATACAAGAAAGTCTTAAATATTTTTTAAAATGAGCCATGAACATTTTCAAAGGGAAAGTGTAGACAGCCCAGAATATGTCTTTACTAACTGAAAACAGAATGAGGTAGCTGTTAATCAGTGTGTGTACACACCCACACAGTCCTGAGAAGAGGTCTAATCTAGATACAGCAAGGAACCATCTGCGTTGATTTAAAGGCTACAGCCTTTAAAACAGATTGATTACTGTAGTCCTAAGAAGCTGCTAACAGTCTTGTGTGCTGAGCAGGTCCAGCAGCTGGTGGGTGAGCTGCGCAGAGTGACCTTACTGTGGGATGAACTGTGGCTGGGTGTGCTACAACAGCAACACATGCACGTCCTGCGGAGGATCCAACAGCTGGAGGATGAAGTCAAGAGGGTGCAGAACAACAACACACTGCGCAGGTGAGGCTCACCTACATACTTAGCTGAGCTCCTTCCAGGACTTCTAGTTGATTCCACACTAACAACTGCATTTAACCTGTGAGTCTATGTTCTCATTGATAAATGAAAAGCATCTACCAGGCTCTGGCTCCAGGTTATAAAATGTTTACCCTTTGTGAGTCAGTCCGCAGCCTTAGGTCCTTAGGTGCTAAGGTCTTCCTTTTGGCTGTTCCAAAGTTCAGGCTTAAATCAAAAGGTGACCGTGCTTTGGCCATCAGGACTCCTTGACTTTGGAACACCCTACCTGAGGAGATGAGCCTCAGAATTGTCCAGATTGCATTGGGTGCTTGGATCTGTCATACGTTTGTAAGTGGAGTTCTACTCTTTATTGTGTTGCAGGGATGAAAAGATTGCCATAATGCGTGAGAAGCACTCTGCTCTGATGCGTCCCGTGGTTTTCGCCCTGGATCACGTCTACAGCATCACAGCAGCTCCAGCAGAGACTCCACATGAAACGTGGTTCCAGCAGACCTATGGTAATGCAATCATCTCTGCTCTGGAGCGATTGAGAAACCCCGCCAACCCCGCCAACCCTGCCAGCAGCTGGCTCCCCTTCAAACAGGTGTGTGTGTGTGTGTGGGTGTGGGTGTGTGCATTAAATACATATGCATTTAAATCTCTGTGGATTTTAGAGAGATCCATTTGCATGAATGATGTTTGTTAGTAGTAATAGATATATAAATGTGTACTTTCTATACAATAATAGTCATTTTGCTTGTACATAAAAACTTCCAAGCTTGACCACATGGTGTGTGTGTTAGATCATGATGAGCCTGCAGCAGCGTGCTCAGAAGCGAGCCAGCTATCTGCTTCATCTGGATGAGATCAGTCCTCGGCTGGTGTCTATGACCACAACAGAGATGGCCCTGCCAGGCGAGGTGTCTGCATCAGATGCTGTCACCATACAGAGCGTAGGCAACACCATCACCATCCTGCCCACCAAGACCAAGCCAAAGAAGCTGTTCTTCCTGGGATCAGATGGACGCAATTACCCATACCTTTTTAAAGGTAGGAGACCAGCTCACAGCAGTGACTGGGTGGGCTTCTGTCAAGAATCAGCTGTTTGAAGAATAGCATTCAATCCTGATTATTGACAGCTGCATTGTCTGCAGTTTTATTGCAGTTTAAAGAAGAATATTTTTATTTCCATAAGCTGCATTTATCCTTCTGTAAGGGGTTACATCATACTTACAGCATCTCTGAAGCAACAATTCACATTGTGTGTGACATTCACATCCACTGTGCCATAACTGACCTGCGTCTGTACAAGTGTGTTCTGTTATAGTGAGCGTAACATAGAGCCACCACACCGCATAGTCCCATATTCACTAATGAAACAAGGTGGAACAGTTGAAGAGTGTCAGTAGTAACGGAGTACGAATGATTAACATGTTGTCTCTCTTAGGTCTGGAGGATTTGCATTTGGATGAGCGCATCATGCAGTTTTTGTCCATTGTCAACACCATGTTTACCAAGATCAACCAGCAGGAGCAGCCTCACTTCCACGCCCGCCACTACTCTGTCACCCCGCTCGGAACCCGATCAGGACTCATCCAGTGGGTGGACGGAGCCACGCCATTGTTTGGCCTCTACAAGCGCTGGCAGCAGAGGGAGGCTGTGCTGCAGACTCAGAAGGTAGTAAGTAGATCTTTAATCAGGTGAACAGCAAGAATACTGCACCAGGCCATTTTCTGATCACCTTTCCTGTTGCAATGTTCTGAGCTGTTGTAATTTAAACATGTTCTTTTGTCCTGACCAGGCCCAAGACTCTTTCCAGCAACAGCCAGTGCCTCCAGTACCCCGCCCTAGTGAGCTGTACTACAGCCGCATCGGGCCGGCTCTGAAGGCAGTAGGGCTCAGTCTGGATGTGACCCGCCGAGACTGGCCTCTCAGTGTCATGAAGGAGGTCCTGAAAGAGTTAATGGAGGCTACACCTTCCAATCTGCTTGCCAAGGAGCTGTGGTGTTCCTGCACCACACCCAGCGAGTGGTGGAGGGTCACTCAGGTAATCATGGCTGTTTCAATTTAAAAGTGAACAATGGATTACATTTATATTCTGATCTCCATTAATTATACGTTTGATAGTGTGTGTGTGTATATGTATATATATATGTGCTATCTATTTCAAGGCACTTCTGTCTAATTTCTCATACATACCTCATGAAGTCAAACGTATGTTATGTTACACAAGCGTCTGCTACAACTGTTAGCTTGATATTTCTTTGCTTTTCTGCTGCAGTCCTATGCCAGATCAACTGCTGTCATGTCAATGGTGGGATACATCATTGGCCTTGGTGACCGTCACCTTGACAACGTGTTGATTGACATGACCACTGGAGAGGTGGTGCACATCGACTACAATGTATGCTTTGAAAAAGGTCAGTTTGAACTTGACATCAAAAACATGTAGACTCTGTTATCTTCTGACTGCTACTGCTAGTCTCATTTGTTTCTGCTGATTATATGACTAACCTTTATGAATGCAGCATATTCTATAATGAGCAAACTGTTAACCACTAGCTGTTGAGCTGCTCTTGTGTTAGTGTATGAATAACACAGTGTGTCTGTAGGGAAGAGTCTGCGGGTGCCAGAGAAGGTCCCATTCAGGATGACCCACAACATTGAGACAGCCCTGGGAGTCACTGGGGTGGAGGGAATCTTCAGACTGTCCTGTGAACAGGTTACTGTCACACACTAACAAAGCTTCATCACATTACCACTGAATTGTGTATATACAGTATATATTCACAGTTCAGGACTTTGCAAAACCATTTATACACCTGTACAAATTGTAATGAAGACAAATGCAGAAGTGCACGGTCTATTCTTGATCTCTAATAAAATGATTGCTGTGTGTTGCTGCTGAATACGTGCTGAAGTCAGATGTGTCATTTCAGGTGGTTCAGATGATGCGGCGGGGCAGAGAGACCCTTTTGACCCTGCTGGAGGCCTTCGTCTATGATCCTCTGGTCGACTGGACTGCAGGGGGAGAGGTGGGCTTCGCTGGAGCAGTGTATGGAGGAGGAGGTCAACAGGCTGACAGCAAACAGAGCAAGAGGGAGATGGAGAGAGACATCACACGCTCTCTTTTCTCCTCCAGGGTTGCTGAGATTAAGGTGAGGTCATGACAGGAGTTGATTGCTACGTGGCTCAATGACCATCTCAGTATCATATGACAGCGTCCATCACAGCAGAGCTGAAAAACACTGTCTGATATTCTGCATTTGTTTAATGAAATTATCTAAATGATGATAGAGCAGGTCTAAACCATTGTCTTTATAATGTTAGATGATGTGTTTCGGGGCCAGCTGACAATCAATGCCCACTTTTTTGGTTAAGCGCATTAGTGGACACAAGAAGGCAGTAAGGTGTAGATTGGAAACGTGTGATTTATTAAAGCACTGCACAGGAATGATAGAGGCACAAATCATTTGAGGACTCTGAGTGTGACTGGTATACTTTGTGTACTGTGTGCAGGTGAATTGGTTTAAGAACCGTGACGAGATGCTGGCAGTGCTGCCACAAGTGGAGGAAGCCGTGGAGGAGTACTTGGTCCTGCAGGAGCTGCTCTGCCAGGGGGAGAAACTACAAGCCAAACTTCAGGAGGAGATGGCCTTCCTGGAGGGCGCCGAGAACCATCCGGACCATGTCATCCTCACCCTAGAGCAAAGGTCTGAGACAGCATTATATATGTAGAATATTCATTTCAGATTCAGTCCAAATCTATATTGTTACTATATACTCTCTATAGAGAGAGATATGTATGTTCACACACATAATTGTGTGAAATTATAAAAATACAGAGTTCCAGATTTTCTCTTCATATGCAGGGAGGAGCCAGACAGATGGCTCATATAAATACTGCATGCAACAATAAGTAACACCACATTTTGAAAGCTTACTCGTCCAGCCCTCCTCGTCACAGGTACTCTGAACACACCCAGCTGCAGTCGCGACAGCGCACAGTGCAGGAGGCCATCCAGAGCAAGCTGGCTGACCTCGACCAGTGGATCTCCCAGTACCAGGCAGCATTCTCTAACCTGGAGGCCACCCAGCTGGCCAGCCTGCTGCAGGACATCAGCAGCCCCATAGATCTGGGTTAGTCTCACTGGAAATCATGCAAGCAGAATGAATGGATTGACTTTTTTTTTTTTTTAACTAAATTTTTTTAGCATTTCTTGGGTTTTGTGTAAAATACTGTTCCCAGTTTTTAGCCACATTTCTGGATCTGATGTCTTTAATCAGCTAGTGAACATTAATTTAAATTTTGGGTTAAGTTTATTTAAATAGAAAAGATATTTTAGCTTTTCATCAGATCAGCTTTCATTTGTCTTCAGTTTTATGCCCGAAAACAATCAAGTTCCCAGCATGCAGTGTAGAATGTGATCTATAAACGAGTGTAGTAAAATGTTTTAACATGCTCTGTGGAGCATTTTCTTCTAGTTTCTCTGAGCTGGGTTACATTTTC
Source organism: Sciaenops ocellatus (assembly GCA_033000465.1). Taxonomy (NCBI): domain Eukaryota; kingdom Metazoa; phylum Chordata; class Actinopteri; family Sciaenidae; genus Sciaenops; species Sciaenops ocellatus. The sequence goes on along the minus strand of CP136877.1, from coordinate 2,408,551 downwards.
TTCTTGCTTGTCTGATTCTTCCAGGTCCTCCGAGCTATGTGCCAGCTACAGCCTTCCTGCAGAACGCAGGCCAGGCCCACTTGATTAGCCAGTGTGAGAGCCTGGAGGCAGAGGTGAGCTCTTTGCTGCAGCAGCGCCGTGGGGCCCTCCGTGGCTGCCTGGAGCAGCTGCACAGCTATGCTACAGTGGCTCTGCTGTACCCACGGGGTACCCTGCTGCTTCATCGCGCCCACCAGTGGAAGGCCTGGTTGGAGGAACTGCTGAGAGACATGACAGTGGAGCACTGCCAGCATATCTACAGACAGTAAGAAACTGCAGCAGGCTTTCCTTTCCAGTGTCATCCAAACGATTTGAAGCCCTCAATTCATGGTCAATTGGCTGGACGGTGTGGTTCATCTTTACATGATCTCCACAGATCACACTGTGAACATACTGGTTTAATATTTTTATCAGTCAGATTATGTCATGTTTATAATGATATTCCACTCACCTGTATCAGTGCCCCCAGTTGAGCTTTGTTTCCCCCTGTTTTTCCAGATATGAGGTTCTGTTTGCTCCCCAGCCTCCTGCAGCCTCCTGCCAGTTCTTGTCCAGTGTGGAACTGACTTTGCAGCACCAAGTGGCTGACACTAATGATCGTGTGATGCACCAAGCAGAGCGACTGAAGGCTGAGGGCACAACTGCAGCAGCCTGCGAGGAGCAGCTGCAGGAGATTGAGCACTGCATCACAGTCTTCCTCCGGGAGAACGGAGAGCCAGGCTCCCTCAGCCTGGCTGGAATCATCACCTCTGCTCTGTGCACACTCTGCAGGTTGCACACACATCTTTGATTCCATGTTTCACTGTGCTGTTTGTTTGAAAGCTGCAGGTGAACAGGAGCTCACTGTGTTTTTATTCTCCAGGCGGAACCTGGTGATGGAGGGTGCGGCTGCCAGTGCTGGAGAGCAGCTGGTTGACCTGACATCTCGGGATGGGGCGTGGTTTCTGGAGGAGCTCTGCAGTATGATTGGAAATGTCAGTGCTTTAACAACACTGCTGCAACGCTGTCCACTCCTGCCCCATGATCTGGAGCTCCCTGCACCCTCAGCTACCACCCAGGCGGTGTACCTGGCCAACGCTGTGTACACCTGCTTGCAGGTAGGTGCACTCCCAAAATATGGTTAAAGACAAGCAGTTAAAATTAGAAGCAGTGTATTCTCTGGATGGAAATGAGAAGCTTGGTACAATTTTCTATAAAGTTTATGTGACATTAAAATATATACTAATCTTTTGCGTCTCCCTGTTCACTGTAGGAACTGAACAACAACTTTCGTCAGATCATCTTTCCAGAGGCTCTGCGCTGTATGGTGAAAGGAGAGCCCACCCTGGAGTCCATGCTGGCAGAGTTGGAGCAGCTGGTGGAGCAGAGTTCTGATGGTCTCGGCCTGCAAGGTTTGGCCGACAGTTTGCAAGCTACAACAGGCCTGGAGCACGATGGGCACAACCACTGCCTCCACATCACCAGGTAAGTAGCTACTGTGGCTGATTGCAAGCCTGCAAATGCTTCAAGTCCAAAGGAAAGTGTGATGAATGAAAACGGTTCTGTCCTCAGGATGCTGCGTGCTCAGTACTCTGAGCTGATCCAGCCTCGCAGCATGGATGGGCCGGGCCAGGACACACCAAAGATGTCTGCGGGTCAAATGTTGTTGGTGGCCTTTGATGGCATGTTCACCCAGCTAGAGACTGCCTTTGGGCAGCTCACAGAGAAGGTAGGGTCCATGTTTTCTTTCAGATATAATAAATGTTGTATGTTCTATTTCTAATGTGCTTCGCTGCGTCAGGTGCTGTTCATTAATATTTGGATTTCTACTGATTTCTGTCCTCCTATATCCAATCAAAATTTGAAGTAAGCTCTTATTCTATGGAAAACCTCAAACTACATGAGACCCTCAGCACATTAAACAGGCCAGTAGAAAACATTGAATGATTGTATGTCGATTCTCTGGTCATGATTTTCTCTCTTCTGCTCTTCGTCATCCTCAGCTGAGTTCTCTGGAGGTGCCATCAGCCTGGAGGAAGGTGGATGTTCTGAGGGAGGCTCGGGCCACACAGCTTCATTTCTTTGACAGCCTGAATCAGCGGCAGTTGATGGAAGAAGTCTTCTTCCTCAAGAGACTGCAGACCATCAGAGATTTCTTCAGGCTGTGCGCCTCCTTTGCCCAGACTCTGTCTGGTAAGACTCCACACTGCTCTGTTTATCAGACCAATTATAAACCTGTAGTGATTGGTCACCAGTTACATTAATAACACTCTTTAGCTGAACATTATACGTCTTAGGCTGTGAAATGTTTATCACTATATATACGAATGTTTCCCAGGCAGAAAAAATTATCTTGTCCAGTCATGTCTGGCCTCATAGTAGTAATTATTTAATAATTTTCAGCCCACTGCCCGACGAGTGTGTGACATATCTCGTATGTTCAGGTACCTGTCCCCCAGCTGAGGACCTTCTGCCTACAAATGGACCAGTTAGTTTGGGGAAGCCGCTGTACCGGCGGCCCAGTGCAACAGGATCAGGTGTGACAGTGGTCAGCGAGGAAAAGATGACTCGCCCCATCAAGGCCTTCACAGCAGAGTTTGTTCGACAGATGCTGATGGGTCTGCCCAGCCAAGCCCTTGGTCTGGCCCTCTGCAGCACCCTGTCTGGTCTCGGCCTGGACGTTGTTGCCCAGGTGGAGGCAAAAGACTTTGGTGCAGAGAGCAAGGTACTGTGTGTTTTATTGATTGATTGATTGATTTTAAATAATTCTGTAACATTTTTAAAGAGTGTGTGTGTCAAATATAGGATGCTCTCATTACACAATATAGTATTCAAAACTCTGTTTTCGTTAGTGTATCTGAAAATTAGAATGAGTCTTCACCATGTTGAACTGCTAGTTTCCACAGTAGCCCAGAACAGACAAACCTTTTGCCAGTTTGAGGGTGAGGCGATGGGGTTGCAATCAACAAGTACACCGCTAGATGCCCTTAAACTACACACTGGTCTTTAAAGATCGGTTCTATGTAGTTTACTGACATTTTTCAAATGTTAGCTAAGTGTCATTGAAGTCATTGAAGCATACAAAGATCACCACGTGCACTGTCTGCTCCGGCTCTGCAGGTGTCTCTGGATGAGCTCTGTAAGAAGGCCATGGAGCAGAGCCTGGCGTCAGGCCGGGTCTCCCAGCTGCTGCTGAACAGAGCCACAGTGCTGGCCTCCTCCTACGACACAGCCTGGAAGAAAGTTGACCTGCTCAGGAGGTTGGATGCCAACCTAGAGGCCGCCAAGGCCAGCCTGCAGAGGAGCCAGCTGCACATTGCCATGTTTCAGGTACACACTGCTGAAGTGTGTGTGGATGCTTCTGAGGAAGCTGCCATGATCTACTGACCATTAATTGATGACAATCAAAGCAATCAAGTTTAATTTTACCAACACTGAACATATGTTTGAGTTGGTATTGACTGGATTCTAAGGTTGTATTTTATTATCATTTTTATTTCTGCTTTCATGGACAAACATTGAAATTTCCACCTGCCACACAAAATGTTGGATTCAGATGTAGTGTAGAGAACCAGCAGCACATTATAGATTTTGTCAGCGGTTCGTATTGATTGAATGCTGCCAGTGCTTGTTCTGCTGTATAACGCTGTGCTTTTTTGCTGTGTCCACTAACAGTGGCAGAATGAGGATGTTCTGGGTCCCAGCAATCAGCCTCTGAGTGTCAGCATTCCTCCTCGCTCTGTCATCCTCAGCAACATGAAGAAGAAGCTCTACAAGCTGAGTCAGGACGAGGGCGCTATAGTCGCCATTCAGGTCAGTTCACACGACGTACACATCCACACTGGGGGGTGTGGCAGATCAGGATTTTGATCATGTGTTTTATTTGGACATTTTTATTACAATCTGAGTAATTAAATAGTTACTCAGATTGGTGATTGAATTATAGTTTCAGATTATTAGTGTGTGCGCGTGCATAATGAAATGTCTTTTTATTGTTTTATTTATTCAGTTAACTGTTCATCATTAATATATTTCATAACGTGAAGGTCTGCACACTTCGCCACACTGGCACCAAACTTTTGATGTGGATGAATGTAATCCTCTTTATTTTGTCGTCAGTAGTTGTGATTAGACTGAAAAACTTGTGTGACTGCTCGTGTCCTCAGGAGAAGCTGGCATCGCTGGAGGCGAGCATCGAGCAGCGCCTGAAATGGGCTGGTGGAGCCAATCCAGCACTGGCCCCGGTCCTGCAGGACTTTGAGATGACTATCAGGGAGAGACGGGCCATGGTGGCCAGAGAGAACCAGCGCACCAGCCAGGTAACACCACTGCTTTAATCATGGCCAAGGGCCCGTTTACAAAACCTGAGTGACTCGACCTTGTTCCGGCCAGCTGCAGATCTTGGTAGTCAAGTTTCCCTGCTGCCTTCCTTGCAGGTCACCTTCCTGTGCTCCACCATCCTGAACTTTGAAGGCCTTCGGACCCGATCCCCCGAGGCCCTCAACATGGATGCAGCACTGTTTGAGCTGCTGAAGCGCTGCCAGCAAACCTGTTCCTATGCTGCTCAGTTTAGCAGCACGGTGTCTCCACTGGAGCTCCAACTATTGCACAGACTGGTGGGTTTGACCTCTGACCTCTACACTTTCTATTCCTGTCAAAAATATGAGCTGAGATGTGTCGATTAGCTCAGTTGGTAGAGCATCCCCCCTGTACGAAGGCTCAGCAGCGGCCCAGGATTCGAATTCGACCTGCGGCCCTTTGCTGCATGTCGTTCCCCATCTCTCTCTCTCTCTCTCTCTCCCCACATTCCTGTCACTCTTCAGCTGTCTCTATCAAATAAAGCTTGAAAAGGCCAAAAAATATCTTTAAAAAATATAATATGAGCTAAAGGTTTCACGACTACAGATTGTTTTTCAGAGATGGAGTCGACTAGTCTGTATGCAGGAATGATCCGAGTTCTTTGAAACATGAAAAATGATATTTAGTAAAGCACTTCACTGTGACATGTCACTGTGTAGGATCACTGTGCCATAGGCTGATGTGACAATAGAGAAAACAAAGTGGTGCCAAGCACTTGGCAGGAATGCCATGACTGTTTGTGAGACAAACAGAACAGAGACAGCTCAGTAAAAAACTGCTCCATAGTGCTTCAGGTACCTTAAAACTCTTTGTTGATTTCGACAGAGTCCAGTGCTGGACCTACCTATTGGCACTCCTGATTGGCTGAGCTGTGCCCAGAGGCAGCTGGAGGAGGAGTTCAGTGTTGAGCGGAGGACTCAGGAGGAGCGGGAGCAGCAGCTGGAGTCCTGTGGAGAGACGCTGCAGCTCCTGGTCGACTCCATTAAGACCATCCTGTCCAACCACAACCGCCAACTGGCTGACGTTAAGCACCTACTGAGAGCCATGGCCAAGGTACACTCAAGGCAAATCTACTTCACACACACACACACACACACACACACACACACAGAACATGGTACTTGGATACTTGGATATACAATACTTAACCTATTCACACACATTCACACACTGATGGCAGAGGCTGCCATGCAAGGTGGCAGCTGCTCATCATGCTTTCTTCTTCACAGTATACAGATAAATCATCAGCAACTACACCACTAGATGTCGTACACACTGGTCTGTTTGAGCTCTGACCCAGTAGTCATCGTCTGTAACTGTCATACAGGATGAGGAGGCAGCGTTGGCGGATGGTGAAGAGGTGGAATACGAGGGCAGCGTCCGACACTTCCTGTTGGAGTACAAAGCGTGGCAGGACAACATCCAGCTGGTCTTATTCACTGTGGTCCAGGCCAGCGGGCAGCCTCGCAACCAGGAGCAGCTTGAAGTGCTGGAGGAGATTCCTGCTACCCTGAAGGAGCTGCACTCCCAGAGCCAGAGGTACACACACACACACACCCATAACACATCCTCACACACACACAGTCCATTTCCCTGTTTAAATCCTGTGTTCTTATTCTGTGTTCATCACTACAGTGTGTATAATGGCCTGGTGAGCTTTGCCTCCCCGCTGGTGACAGACAGAGACAGTGAATGTGCCAGTCCTGTTTCTGCAGCACAGACGAGCTTTGCAGCAGGTACACACTCACAGGAACACACACACACTCACAGGAACACACACACTTTCCTTGAAAGGTGGCTGTAAAAAAAAAAAAAAAAAAAAAAAAAAAAAATGCGTCATCCCTCTCAGCTTGTTTCAGAACAGTCTTTAGTTCCAAAGGATTCCAGTGCTGTGCTGTGACAGTCACTCGTGAGTACGGAGAGCACAAACTGCCAAAAAAAGATAACGAATGAATTAATTAATCAATTTCTCAGAATCCTTTTGGGCATAGCAACGATGTGTTGATCAACAAATAGATGAAAAGTTTGAAACTTCCGGTTGTCATGGAAACCAGAGGAGCCAGGGACTAAATACTTTGTAATAATGGTCATTTATTGTTCAAACACACACTGTGGTTCCAACAAGGTGTGTGTTTGTGTGTGTGTAAAGGAACTCTGAGTTTGTCTTCTGAATTGAAGCTGACCAAAGGCCGCTGTTCTGTCATGGAGGGAACTTTACTGCCACACTTGATCAGACTGAAATGCATCTGTTCATATTTCATCACAGTGTGTTCACTCTTTCCTCTTAAACCACATCATGTGCTTTGACTTCAGCTGTGAGATGCAGTGGGGTGAAGACCCAGCCAGACTCAATGTCCCAGAATGCACGCAAGGCTCTGCCACGTAACCTGGGAACCCCCACTGATACTCCACCCAGCACTCTGCTGATGAACAGCAAAGGCCTCAACCCGAGTCCAAAGAGGGCTGTACGAGACCCGAAAACAGGACGAGGTACTGCTCTTCTCTTCACTCATTCTATCTTTACATGTACACCAGCCTCAGGATACACACAAGTGTGACTAACATGTACACACATGCGTTTTAATAGTTGGGGATTGTGGATTTCAGCCCTGTGAATGAATAAAGAGCAGAATGAATGAATGTGTGACATTGACCCATCACACTGCTCTGAACCTGCTGCTTGCTGTGCTGTCTGTGTTGCAGCTGTTCAGGAGAGGAACTCATACGCGGTCAGTGTGTGGAAGAGAGTCAAAGCTAAGCTGGAGGGCAGAGACATCGATCCCAACAGGAGGATGAGCGTCACAGAGCAGGTAACCCTGGAGACAGCCTGGCTCTCACAGCAGGTTCAAACCTGATCAGTCTAAAGAACACACACAGTTTCACACACACACACGCAGCAGACTGCTGCACTGAGGTCAGCTGTAGTAAAGGTGTGAAATAGATTCTTAACGTGTCCTGTGTTGTTATAGGTGGACTTTGTCATCAAGGAGGCCACCAACATGGACAACCTGGCCCAGCTGTATGAGGGCTGGACTGCTTGGGTGTGAACGCTATGCTGCTTCATGTCTTTGGTCCAGCAAAGGCTTGATCCACCAGAGTCCAGCAGGTCTGGGGTGTCGGAACAGCAGCACCAGGCCACACTGGGGGGAGGAAATGGGAAGCGGATGCTTAGTCCGCCCTCCCAAACTCCTGGGCACCCAAAATGGGGCAGTGACCTCGTAGCACCGCTGCAACCACACTCCCCCAACCATCGGCGATCGGGCTAACACAATGCTTAGTGGGCCTGCGGCCCCACCTTCCTTTCTGGGGTTTGACCAGGCAAAGCAGCGCTGACTGGGGGAGGGGGGAAGGAGGGCAACGGCCTCCTCACCCTCGACTTGGAAATACCTTCCCCCCTCACCTGCATAGCTCACAATCAAGTTTTACCCATAAACATCTCTTCATCCTGTTGAGCCAATCAAACTCCACCTGATGGCAGGATGAAGCAGGAAGTAAGCGGTTTCCCTCTGAAGCACACAGCTGACACGCTGTGGGTGGGACTTCACCAGGGCTAAAGCTCAGATGATGGCGCATTTACATGGCCACACTTGTTTTTCTCTAATCTTTTCCTCAGTGGTGTTGTGATTCTGATTGGACAGTGGGTTCCACGGTCGGGCAGGAATGACGAGAACGACGGTTGGACAGGATTCTTGCGGCCGCATGGACACCCACCTGAAACGAAAAGAAATGAAAGTGGAAAACAATCAAACTTTACTTTGATGAATCAACAGTAAAGACTTTGACACTGTCGCTCAAGTGTTGTCAGATTTCCCAGAATAAAAGATTTAGTGGAGTTGTTTTCTCAGGAAGGTTCTTTGTGCTTCTGTGGATAAACTCAAACATCCTCTTATGTGACATAGTTTTGGATGGCTTATTTGTGAGATTGGACACGTAAAGGTGGAGTCACTGAGACGAGGGAGAACCTCTGAACGTCTGATTCTTTTTCTTCGGTGTGCATCTTTTGTCTGTTGTGCTTTGTAACTATCCTCAGTCCTTCTTTAGACAGAACTGTAGATCTCTGCCTTTTTTTGACTTGCCTGTCCGAAGCTGTTGCTTGCCTCATACGTATTCACTCCCCATCCCTAATGCTTGCATTTTATAAACCTTGACCTTCTAGTTTTACATTTTTAGTGGGAGAAGTTATGTTTTTTTGGTGATGGTGCAAAATGTTAATTCTTAAAGCTTTTAATGGATTTTGTTGGATGCCAAATAAACATGGAACTGAGAAGTGGAGAGGGTTTTATTTAACAATCTTTAGATTTACTATTACAGAAACACACAAACTGCACACACAGGCAGCCTGATATGTCACTGAAGTTATCCTGTATCATTACCAGATGATTAAAAGTCAACTGATTTACATGTCAGAGGGGCTCAAACCAAAGCTTTGCTCTAGTTTACAATGAAGCAGCAGTTCTCCTTCTCAGATTGCTTTTTTATAGAGAGGCCACAAAGAGGTAAAAATGATTCATCACAATATTTATATTTGCGTATATAGGCTGTTTGGACTCGATGCCCAGACTGGGAAGCACTGCTCTAAACCGAGGACAAACCTGATCAGACAACACTGAAAACATCAAATAGAACCTGATAACTCTCCATGTATGCACAGATAGTTTAGTATGTACCAGGAGACCTGTCATCCATCTATTAATGCACACCCCATCAGGCATCACCCTGCTTATACCATGGTCACGTGACAAGCAAAAAAATGGAGAACATTTATATTTTCATGCAATCAAAAACAGTTTTTCACAAGCCATAACTTTCTCTGATAACTGAGGGTTTGTTTAATGCCTGGGAACAGTCATTACCCTCCAATAAGGTTCTCATGCAATGGAAACATTAGATACAGCTTGGCAACAGGAGCTCACAGAGCCTTCAGCTATGAGCCAGAAAGCTGACATGAAAAATACTGTGCAGCTGACAAACAGTAAATGCAGCCAAGTCTCATTGTCTCCAAGTCAGTATCAAGATTTTTACTGACAAATGATCAGACATGTGTAACTTCTGTTGAAGTAATGAGTTGAATGGTGAAAGGAATGTGAGATGATGACTTATATGAAGTATCAATAAGTTTAGAGGGGCAGTGAACGTCTCGTGTTACAGTCCTGTGGTGTTCAGAGGACGAGGCACTGAAGGATTACACATTTATCTATTTCAGTGCAGCGAACAGACTTAATCCCAAACTATTTGGTAAGTTTCCAATATCAGGAATTATTACAAGGCTTTGTTGAATACTCAAATCTGATTGGTCAGTTACAGCATGTATGCAGCTGCTGTGGTGTGCAGTTATGTTCATAGACTCTGGAGAACCACAGCAAACCTGATCAAATAATTTCAATTATTTAAATCAACAGAATGACAAAATATTTCTCTTGTCAGTAGACATGTAATATGCAGAATAATGTACAGCATGCCCATCAGGGTTTATTTCCCAATAATGACCAGCTGGCTGTACATTATCCTGGACTTAATGGACATCCTGTAGCCAGTCAGGATCAGGTATTCACTCAGATCATGGTATAAAAATGTACAACATGATTCTATACAAGATTAAGCTCAAAGACTTTATTAGTCCACACCGAGGAGGTTCACTTGTAACAGCAGCTCACAGAACAGGTGGATTTGAAAGATAAAAATAAAAGAAGTAAATAAAATAGCAATAATAATAAATATGCAGAATGTATGACAGGAAGTGACATAAAAGATGGTTAAAATTTTCCAGAACATAGCAAGAGATGATTGTACAGTGTAGATAAATGAATGTTGTTGTACAGTGTAGGTTAATTGATATAATTGCAGCAGAGTGGTGACAAAGGTGCTACAGCAGCTGCTGCACATGTAGAACTACTGTAAGCTGGAACTCTGATGTGAGCAAGAATAATCAACATTTGATGCTGCATCTCAGCTTTAGTCAGGACATGGCCTGCATGAATACATCAGCGATTATCAACACACACTCACCTGAGGATTCAAAGTCCACAGACAGCCAGCACTGTCTCATAACCTAGTTAACAGTGTAAACACACACCATGGTTCAGTCATATCCATAATGTCCACAGACCTCTGGGTTTGTTCTGCCTTCATTACACGTCTTTATCATGTGTAAACTGAGCAGAAGTCATGATTAGGAGCAAGATGTTTGGGGCTGATGATGCCTCCAACAGGTTAATGATTACCTCACCTCTGTTTATCACAGCTGTGTGTCAGTGACAGGGAGTGAGTGTGAGATCAGTGTGTTGGTGTTCCAGTGGACAGCCATGTCACAGCCGCGCGTGTGTGTGTCGGACTTTGAGGAGGAAGCCAGGAAAGTTCTCCCTAAAGCTGTGTATGACTACTACCGCTCAGGAGCTGATGAGCAAAACACACTGGCTGACAACGTCACTGCTTTTAACAGGTACAACACACACACACACACACACACACACACACACAGCTCTGAGCACAAACCTCCGCCTGCCTTATGCATAAGAGGCCCCACCAGACAAAGTATTCAGAATGTGATGATTTTAAATTACACTACTCCTTCCTATTGTGATTATTCTTGTGTTCATGTTAGAATTTGTGTCACTTTATGCAGCATGAATTAACAGAAAAGTATTTTGGCATGTACCTTTATCTGAAGCTCATCTGCTGTGAATGAGTTGTCACAGCGCTCATCTACCTTCTTTACTGCCAACATAAAAGTGTTTGCACTGCAGGTGTTAGACAGACTCAGTGTTCCCATAGTGTCACGACACATGTCAAACACTGAACACATACATGAACCACACATACAGCGTGAAGAACAAAAACTATTACCTTTACACTCATGGAGTCATTCCAAGTGCACAAAATGAAACCAAAGTAATTCCAAAAAAGTATTAGTATTATTATCACTATATAGTATTCAAAAGTATTCATATTCATGTTACATAGAACAGCTGCAGAGAGAAGAAAAGAAACAGTGTTAATGAATCTGTCTTGTAATATGACTGGGAAAGAACCTTTTTGTGCTGACATCCAGCATTCATTGCATTCAAGACAATGAAGACTCCGATCATGTCACTGGTGGTCGTTAACCTTCCACCTCCATGAGGAAAAAAATGAAGAATAGAGAGTACAGTGGAGGGAAGTAGCACAATGCTGCATGGAGTTGTAATAGCAGACCAGCAGAGGATTTGCTGCACACTTTGTGATGACATCCAACTCTGACCTCTGTTTCAAATGACATTTCTGAAGTTAGCCTCATCCACAAAGAAAGTGTAAAGAATATGTGCAGCCACTTTCAAGCTCCATGACTCTAAAATAAATGACAGACATTTATATTGCACCTAAAAATATGTCTGCATGTCCTGTCTGCGTATGAAACCGCTACTGTACTGTGGCATCTGACCTGGACATTTTGAGTTGTCTTATTTGAATGCACGTACACCTTAAATCAGTCTTTACCTGAGCCTCATATAAATGACTGTAAGGTTATATGGTGCAGAGTATGGTGCATGTACATGACATATCATGGTCCAACGTAAATGTTCCTCTTCTCCACAGCTACAGTCTGAATGAACATCTTTCACAATGTTTGTCTAATGTTGTATAAATGTTTAACAGCAGACTTTGTGACCTTATTTCAGTTTACCTTTCTCACATACACAAAAGGGGAAAATCCTACAACTGCCATGTGTCTTTAGTTCTTCAGCTCTTTGGTTAGTGTCAGGGATTTTGTAAATTGTATGTTACCGTTTAATAAGGGCACTTTTCAAATGTAGACAACAGTAGTAAATATATTACTTTCATATTTATAATACTGTCTGCATATTGTCTTATTCTCCAAGCTTCAGATGGCTGATCACAGTGTGTCCTTTCATATCTCTATTACATCAAATATGATTACATTTGTATTTTATTTGTGATGAATCTGAAACTGATCTGAACATCTTCACACAATGTTTCCTGCTCGTCAGTAACAGTCCCCTGAAACTGAAAAGCTTAATCACTGATGCTCAGCTAGAAATGTGTTTTACCAACTGAAGAGAGACTATAAATGCCATGCATTGTGTGTGTGTGTGTGTGTGTGTGTGTGTGTGTGTGCAGATGGTATCTTGTCCCCCGGGTGCTGAGGAATGTGTCCACGGTGGATCTGTCTGTCTCTGTGCTCGGACAGAAGCTCAGCATGCCTCTGTGTGTTGCAGCTACAGCGATGCAGAGGATGGCTCATCCTGAGGGAGAGATGGCTACAGCTAGAGGTACACGAGGTTCTCTGAGCTCTAGATCACTGCAGGAGTTCAGGGTGTGTCAGGTGCCGGTCAAGTCATGGTTAACCTTTTAACACCTGTGATCTGTGATGTTGTATCCAGCATGTCAAGCAGTGGGAACAGGGATGATGCTGAGCTCCTGGGCCACCTCCACTATTGAGGAAGTGAGGTCAGCAATGACATCAGTGGGCCCAGGGGGTATCCTGTGGATGCAGCTTTATATCTATAAAGACAGAGAGCTCACACTATCATTGGTCCGCCGAGCAGAGGAGGCAGGCTATAAGGCAATCTTTGTTACGGTGGATACACCGTACCTGGGGAGGAGATGGGATGACATGCGCAACCGCTTTAAACTGCCCCCACATCTGAGGTAGGAACCAAACAACAGCAAGAGTAATGAATCACTTCATTACAGACCAACTCTTTACTCTGTGTGTGTGTGTGTGTGTGTGTGTGTGTGTGTCCAGCATGTCTAACTTCTCAACAGCCTCGCTGGCTTTCTCTGAGGGAAACTATGGCAATGACAGTGGTTTGGCTGTTTATGTTGCCAAAGCGATCGACCCCACTCTCTGCTGGGACGACATCATGTGGCTGAAGAAACAAACACATCTACCTGTGATTGTGAAGGGAGTACTGAATGGTATACACACGCACACGCACACACACACACACACACACACACACACACACAGTGACTGAGGATGCTTACAGACTCAACATCTGGTAGGACTCAGTTCCAGGTGTGTGGCTCAGGTGGTTCGTCCTGTATTTGGGGGGTTGAGGTTTGATTCCTGGCTGTGAAGACACTGAACCCCATGCTGCTCCTCAAGGCTGACACTCTCACCACTTCTGAAGGAGTTTAAGATCCTGTTCATCACAGACTCTACACAGCAGCAGGGGCTGGCTCAATTTGTGGCATTGGCACCTCATAGTGGCACTTCCGGTGGCAGCTTCAGCTGCCAGTGACCTGCTGTGGCACATGCCAGTATCTGTGGCACATGCTAGTATCTGAGGCAGGTGCCAGTGACCTGCTGTGGCACATGCCAGTATCTGTGGCACATGCCAGTATCTGAGCCAGGTGCCACTGACCTGCTGTGGCACATGCCAGTATCTGAGGCAGCTGCCAGTGACCTGCTGTGGCACATGCCAGTATCTGTGGCACATGCCAGTATCTGGTGCAGGTGCCAGTGACCTGCCGTGGCACATGCCAGTATCTGTGGCACATGCCAGTATCTGAGGCAGCTGCCAGTGACCTGCTGTGGCAAGTGCCAGTATCTGTGGCACATGCCAGTATCTGGTGCAGGTGCTAGTGACCTGCTGTGGCACATGCCAGTATCTGAGGCAGCTGCCAGTATCTGTGGCAGGTGCCACTGACCTGCCGCGGCAGTTGCCGGTTTCTGGGGCAGCTGTCAATGTGGCGGTGCCACCTAAAGCTGCCACCGGAAGTGCCACTATGAGGTGCAGGTGCCACAAATTGAGCCAGCCCTTTCTCCAGTTCTCTGCGTAATCACAAACGTGTGGATAAAAAAGAATCTACATGTGGCTCAGACCCAAGGCTCAACAAATCTTCCTCTTTCTCTCACACTGACTGACTGAGAGTGACCAGTAGAAAGTTACACTTATTAACAACACACCTGATAACACATGTCTGACTTTGTCTGATTCAGGATGCACTCATTGTGTGTGTGTGTGTGTGTGTGTGCGCGTGTGTGCGCGCGGTCAGGTGAGGATGCTGTCCAGGCTGTGAATTATGGTGTTGATGGCATCTTGGTGTCCAATCACGGAGCTCGACAACTGGATGGAGTTCCTGCCACGGTGTGTGTTTATTTATTTTATGTTTGTGTGTGTGTGTGTGTGAGAGAGAGAGAGAGAGAAAATTACACTTCATCACAGTGGCAGTATTAAGTTGCTTCTTTTTCACAGACAAAAAACTCAACAAAAAAAACTGTGAAAACAATATGACGTACACTCTGACTCCATCCAGCTACTAACAGGCCACAACACTGAACAGTGTCTCTATTTTGTGCCACTTGGTTTCCTCTCTCTTCCGTTCTCCTTCCTGTGACTCGACAGGCAGACTGGAGGAGCTATGAGCGAGGTTGCACAGGTGTAACCTGTAACGTGACACACAGCTGGAATATATAAACCATGGCAACAGCACTCTGTTTCCCAAAATGTGCAATCCACCTTTCTGTCCACTGTTTGCATAATCACATTTCTGAATGACTTTTATGGTTGAATATCAGCTACACTTAATTAAACTGCCATAATCATGACATGTTTACAATGAACACAGCTGCTAGCATCAAATTATTGTATTAACAAGATAAATATGAGACATAGAGACACGATTGTAAACTCATAATCTGATCCAGTAATTATGTGTTTGCTGATGGTTACTAACAGAGCCCGGAGACCGCGACTGGCTTTCTGCTGTGGCTCAATGAATTATGAACTGTTGATGATAAGATAAACATAGTTAAGTTGAAACTTTATTAATCACATTGAACACGTGAAATTACTCCTCCGCATTTAACCCATCCAGTTTGGCACCTGTTGAAACACACACATGCACAGGCTCACACACAGAGACAGATGCTGTATTCACTGGAGCGGTGAGCTACAGTTAAGCGCCCGGGGAGCAGATGTTGGGGGGGGGTACGGTGCCTTGCTCAAGGGCACCTCGGCCGTGGCAACCAATCTTTGAGCAGCGAGAGCGGGAATCGAACCAACGTTATTGGACGATCCACTCTACCACTGAGCCACGGCCGCCCTTCTTTTTTTTTTTCTTTTTTTTTGTGAACATTTTAACTGTATTTTATGTGACAATATAAATATAAAGTAAGTTTGTGCGTGCATGTGTGTGTGTGTGTAGCTGGATGTGTTGGAGGAGGTAGTGAGGGCAGTACACGGTCGCTGTGATGTCTACATGGATGGAGGAGTGAGGCGGGGGACAGACGTCCTGAAGGCTTTAGCTCTGGGAGCAAAGGCTGTGTTCATCGGCCGACCAGTGCTGTGGGGGCTCGCCTGTCAGGTAACACACCGCACTCATCTATAGTCTCATTAGCCTTAATTAGCAGAAGTGATATTAGGAGAGTCCCAACCCCAACCTTGTTTTCTGTATTCGTGCATGTGCAGGAGTAAAACTGAAACATCTGATTCTCTTTTTGGAAATTCAGTTCCATCCGATCTGAAACACGTTTTTTAAGTCATCACTCATTTGTATGGAATAAAATATTTACTGATGATGTTTCAGAAAGTTGTTTAATAAAAACCTATTTTAACACTAGCACTAACACAGTAACACTGCATTCATGTGACACAGAACTAAACAAACATATTATGTGACTGTGTCAGGGGGAACAGGGGGTCATTGAGCTTCTGGAACTTCTAAAAGAGGAGCTGCGACTGGCTATGGCCCTGTCAGGTAACACACACACACAGAGAGAGAGAGAGAGAGAGAGAGTGGCATCTACTTTGTGAAAAGAGAACCCTTTTTCTTTTACTCAGAGCACTGTGTGTGTGTGTGTGTGTGTGTGTAGGTTGTCGTTCTGTATCAGAGGTGAGCAGGTCCCTGGTCAGGAGAGCGGAGTTCACCTCCAGGATGTGAGAGAAGAATCTGTTTTCATCACATTCTTGGAAACATTATTTTGTGAAATTAGTTTGTTATTTTTGGTATTGAGATTTCTCCAAATGTTTCTTCAAATTCTTCATCATCAATTCTAATAATAATAATAATAAGAAGAATGAGGTGTAAAATGATAAAATGATGGATGACATGGCACTGATTAAAAGGGCACTCCACCGATGAAGATCAGATTAGTGGTCATGATCAGGTTTACTGAACATGTGGAAACAAAATGTGTCTGACAAAATGACTGGAGTGACATTACTGTGATTGTCAAACTAATGAAAGACCTATTGAGTTGCATTATGGGAAATGATCTGCAATGAAGGACACGTATGAAATGAAGATATCCTGGCCTCTGCTGTGTTCATTTGACCTTTCTTTTTCTAATCTTGTTCCTTAAGTTTATAGAAGTGCAGTATGGAAGGTTTTGACTTTCACCTTTCACCAAAGATGCACCACACTCCAGTTTCATCTATGTTTCACGATAACCCATCACCTTCAATTTTTTTTTTTTTTTTTGGAACAGCAGTTCAAATTTCAGCCAATAAAGATCAGTGCAGTGCTTTTGCTTCTGTTACTCTCATCCACTGTCTTAACAGGCTACATGACTGTGTGAGATTGCGAGTTAGATTGTGGTAATGGGATAAACTGCAGATGTGTTTGGTAAACCTGTATGAACCACTAAAGCACAATATAACTGAAATGGCGAGAGGGAGTCAACTTAAACTTCATTCAATTCAATTTTACTTATATTACATCAAATCATAACAGACATTATCTTATGACTCATGAGACTTTATTATTTCAGTTTATATTGTGATTAGTCAACATTTCACAATCTGTACAATATGCAACATCACTCTCTCAGGATAGATAGACATGCTATAGATGTGTGTACAAAGCAGACCAACAAAATCACAACATATAATTGATGATGACAGCGTTTCTGATACATGTAGATTATAAATGTAAATGTATGTTTAGAGTATGAATATCCCTGAATAAATTTCTGGCTAATGAGATGACTAAAAACTCGTTCAGAATTACTAACTAATCGATACACATGTACATGAGTTCAGGAGGGGTAAACACTGCTGGGGATGCAGTGCACTACCTGAGAAGTCAAAAGTCAAACTATTTAAGCCATATTTAAGGACATTACACTTGGATGACCTTGGTTCTTGTAATCGGCCCTTAAACACCTCTGAAACACTTTTTTGAACAAGGTCTTTTTATTTGAGATTTTCACAATATGCAAAATACAAACATAACTGATCCCTAGTCACCACCCCCCACCCTCCCACCCACCAGACCTGTACCGCTAAGTCAAAGTCATTTTGTGTACTTGTTGATAAGGTCAGTCACGTAAACAAATATAGCAGAGACAGAAGGAACATATGTAACAATACAAGTAAGGCTTCCATTTGATCCACAAAAGCCAAGAGCTGCCAGGTTGCATAGAATTTCAAAACAGACCTGTGGAGAGAGTATCTTATTTTTTCTAGCTTCAGATGTTGCATAGTCTCTCTAATCCAGTGGGAGTATGAAGGAGGAAGAGGGTCTTTCCATCTGAACAGAATCACTTGTCTGGCCAGTAGTGTACAAAAGGCCACCACATTGGACTTATAATTACTTAAATTCACACCCTGCGGAGTGACACCTAACAGAGCAGTAAGAGGGGATGGATCTATTGGCTCCATTAGAGTATTGAAAATTGACTGCCAGAAGTGGTGTAGTTTTGGACATGTCCAGAACGTGTGTAATAGAGTTGCAGGAGCTTCCTTGCATCTATCGCAAGTAGGGTTTAACTCCGGTCTAATTTTGGACAGCCTAACCTTTGACCAGTGGAGTCGTATATATATATAGTCCAAATTCACAAAACACATTTTGCCTCAGAGGGCTTTACAATCTGTACAGGGAGTGACACCCTCTGTCCTTAGACCCTCGGTTCGAGTGAGGAAAAACTTGCCCACAAAAACCCTTTTAACAGGGAAAAAGGTGGAAGAAACCTCAGGAAGAGCCACAGAGGAGGGATCCCTCTCCCAGGACGGACAGACGTGCAATAGATGTCACGTGTACAGAACAAATCAACAGAAACATATTGTACAGTTACAATGAATGATAAAATGACAATGAATTACACTGACGTTTAAGTTTTTCCCCAGCTTGAAAATGGAGTCTAACAAAGACACAGGGAGATATAAGGGGAAGCAGCTGGAATGTGAGGCTATAAAGTTTCACAATTGTAGATATCTAAAGAAGTGGGATCTAGGGATATTAAATCTATCTACTAGTTGTTCAAAAGATGCAAAGTTATTGTCTACATATAGATCCTGTAATGAATGTATCCCACTCCTTTGGCTTGTTTGTATACTATTAGTCATATCTCCATTAAAGTTTATAGTAAGCTGCTCTGGAAAGTGTCATAACTTTTGTTTTGATTTGGTGTTATAGAAATAAAATTGAATTGAACTGAAAATTCCGTGAACCCTTCTGATTGGACAACAGGTAGCACAGCATCAATCATGACATCATCCCAGAGTGAATATTTAAAAAGATTTTATTGTTAAAAAAAAAAAAAAATGTAGCTTCAGCTTTCAGTTTACATTGATAATTTCAAAATTATTAGATACTTATTATTATTATCAATAACAGCCTAACCAATAAGAGCATCAGTAAGTCCACCCAATCATAAGCATCCGGTGTGACTGTCAGGGTGTGGCCTCACAGCGTCTCCGTTGTCTGTAGAGATCGAAGGTAGAGTGGGCGTTGGAAGGTAATGGGTGGGGCTGGACATCTTCTGGCTCCTCCTCTGGTGGGAGGGGCTTCTGTCTGAGGAGGTCAGGGGTCATGAAGATGAGAGGGGAAGGGCCATCTACTGTCTTGTTGCTATGGCATCGGATAGGTGGGGCAAGCAGCAGCCTATCCTGCAACACCTGGCTGATCAGCTCATCCTCCTGCACATCAACGCTGACCAATGAGGTGAAGAGAAGCTGAGAGCGAGAGACATTTACCACTACAGACAGGCAGAGAGAGAAAGCGCAAGAGAAATCCACATTAAAGAAACATTATGCAACTATTCGACCCTAAATTAACAGGTGTAGAATCAGTTTGATGGAGCACTGACTTGAATAGAATGCAAGAGATCTCCTATAAGAAGTAAACCGGGCTAAGAAGCCTCTTTGGACATCATAGCGGAGCTGAAGCAGTGGAAGTCTCTAATGTGCTTGCTCTATAGGCGCCACAATGCAGAAGCAAATGTAGAAGATGGAGGTAATTTCATGTCTGGAAACTTTCTGGTTTCATGCACCACTGACAGCTTCCACAAGAATGAATCCTTTAAGGCAGTGATTCTCAAACTGTGGTACTCCCTCCAGTGACACGCAGAGCAATCAACCATTTTTATTACATTTTTCATTTTTAAATGAAATAAATTAAATTCAAATCATATTACTGTAAAAATACTAAAATTCAAATTAAAATAATTATAATATTGCTGAAATGTATTTACAATCCGTTCTGTCTTTCCTGTGATATATGTTGTTTCAATGTAAGCCTACTACACAGGTCAGAATGAGAGAGTGAATGAGAGCAAGTGAGTGCCAGCCTTGATAAACCTGGTTAATCAGACAAATAAGAAGTTATTTCCTTCCAGCAGTTACATTCAGACAATAAATAAAGCAAATAAAGACAATCAATAAATGAGGCAATAATTAGTCTGGCTGACTGCTCGACTTGTTTAAATCTATCCATTGATGTCCTTCAGTAATCAGATACAATTATCAGAAGTCCAATTTTTAATTCAATGGTGAATCAGAATACTATAAAATCTAAAATTGGTAGTGATATTACAGTGAGATGAATCCGTCATCTGTCCTCATATAAACCGTGGTGTTGTAGTATCACATTAGTACAATCATAAAGGGCTCTGATCACAGGCTTCAGTGACGGTTCATTCATTCATTCATGATGGTGAGGATACATGAAATGAGGTAAATAAGCACCCTGTGTGTGTACTTCACCTACCTTCAGTAGCTCTGGTGTTAATCAGGTTTTTTGTCCTCTCTGACCTCTGTAAAGTGTCCTGAACAGCCTTCTGGGAGTTAAACTCTGCCCCCTGCAGGACAACAGACAGGTTACCATGGTAAACAGCTGTTAGTCAGCTTAGTGATGATTTATTGAATCCTGCTGAAAAACAGTATGAACCTGCAGTGACTGAAGCTCCGCCTTCAGAGCCAAAGTGGTGTTTAGCTCCACCCTCTCCAGACAGCCTGGATCTTGATTGGATGCTGCAGCAGGAACCTGCTGTCTGGGTGCTCCACCAATCAGAGGAGATAATGAAAAAAAAAAACTATTTTATTGATCATTCCACTATTCTACTGATCAAAGACCACTGAGACAATTACAGTTTTTCTCAATTGCTAAAACACTAAAACCCACTAGCTGAACAAAGTTTAGCTAATTGTTCAGTCTGTTGTCACCTTAAACCATTTCACATGGTAAAACCCAATTTGCAGATCTTACACTCTTCAGCAAAACTCTAAACACATTCTGCACTCTGATGCACATGTCATCCATACTGGTAAACACAAGTGGCAACAATTAAATACAGATAGAGCACACGTCATTGATTAAACACAACCACTCAAAATTGATTTCACTTGTTTCAAATGTGACACAACCAATATAAGCCAGTTCAGAGAGCAAACAGGTTGTTGAAGGTGGGAATGAGAAAGTCTGAGAATGGATAGAAGAAACTGTGTGAGAGGACGAGGACGAGAGTCCTTTGATTTTTGTCCCTTTTAGTATTGTAAAGGATTGTAGGCTGTATACTGTTCAATAAACAAATTGTCTGGCCCTGAACATTGTGCTTTCCATTTGTTTACAGTACTGACTGCTCAATAGATTTTGACTGGTTGCAGGTTCATATCAAGAAAGAACAAGAATTACAGTATCACAGAGACAAAGGACAAGTTTGTGCCACGCATTTGTTACTTCTATTCAGTCCTGTAAAAATAGGGGTACAAGGAGGAGGAAGAACAAAAAAATTGCAAAGAGCAAAGCAGAGTAGTAATTTCTGATCAATTTTGAGCTACTATGATAGAACATGTTTTCATTCATCAAAAGACAATGATGGAAAAATATGAAATTTGTGTTGAGATTAAAAATGTACTTCTCCCTGAGAACTATATGTTTTGAACAATGTGTTTTCTATTTTTTGGTGTATTGTTTACTGACTGCTTGATAGTGTTTATCATTTTGATCGCTTTGTTTATGATTTGAGAGCAGTGTTTGGTTTTGAGCACTGGTAAAACTGTTTTGAGGCGAAAGTTTGATTTTGCAAGAGGAGTCAGAGGTTTTGTAAATAGTGCTTGAAGATGAGGTTTTGTGTTTAATGTTTTAAGAAAATGGGTTTCAGAAATTGTGTTTTAGCAACTGAGAAAAACTGTAATTAACTGTGTAGAACAATATCAATAAAATATGCACAAGCCTTTACAGCCTGTTGATGCAAATAACTGCCAGAAATATTTGAATCTTGTGAGCTTCTGAATACCCAGATGTTATAAATTATATTATATTGAATCACTGCTGAATTGTTAGTGGACCAGGTCTCTTGTTCTCAGGTCAAACAAAACTTGTGCAAAATAAGGAGAAGCCCAGAGCCAAGACACAATCAAACATATAGCTCTGAAGGTTATTTTTATGTTTGATTAAATCTTTTTCACAATATATCACATATTTTACAGTGCAGATGTTTTGATTGTTGTTGTTGAGCTGTCAGGACATTTTTATTTCACTGAAGGTCCAAAAAATTTATTTTTAAAATCTCCTGTCACGTTTATTACTTCAGGCATTTTTAAATTTAGCATCTCACAGTATCAGTACAGTTTGGGCATTATTGTGGAGTCATCCTGAACACAAATATTTTTATCTATCCAATTTTTTTGATAAATATGGACCCCAATTTCAGACACTGTCCAACTCTAGTTACCATGGTGACGTCCTCTGCCCCTCCTCTGAGCTCTGATTGGCTGCGGAAGCTGGATGTCTCTGCTCAGAGTCATGTGAGGCTCCGGTGTTACTGTAACAACAACTGGCTCTTCAAAACACACCTGAAGGAGACCAGACAGAACAATGTCACACAGACAGTTTCATCACAGTTTTTCTTTTTCTTGTGTTTTATCAGTCAACGTGTCCACTCGCAACTCCTCATATGCAAAGTACCAGCAGTGCAGCTGTTGTCATGTCTCTTCCTTCAAACAAAAATTAAGGTTGGTTGTTTATCTGTTATACCTTTTACCTAAATTATGGTTTAACAATAGCTCAGCAGGCTGTTCCTAAATCTGACAGCTGACAGCAAACATCCCCAAAACAACAAACGAACATCATGTTGTTTAATGTTAGAGTTAGCTTGTCAAACACCAAATCAGATCCGTTCTTTATTTGAAAACCCAGCAGATGAAGTAAGGATGTAAAAGATCACACATTAGACAAAAGAGCACATTAAGAGTGTATACAGCCTATATTCCGAACCTCACTTGTAAACTACAATAAGTCCAGACTTCTATCTATGACAGGAATGTTCCATCAGTGTGACCAATCACAACATGAACGATGATTCTTCATTGATCACTGAAGTTCACATCAAGACCAACTGTGTTTCAACCGAACCCCGGAGCGGATACCCCCTTGGTGTGCTTCGTTTGGGTTAGCATGAACACCAAACTTGAACTGTGGTGCAGACCAATCAACTGCTCTCTGGCCTGCCTCATAGGGCTGCTCTCAGACCGCTGTCAAACTCAGGAGTGGTTCATTTCTAGTATGAACACATTCTAAATGATCACAGAAATGCACCACTGTATCTGTCATATCATTGGTTAAAAAACATTTTGCTTTGTGTTTCGGTGACTCATTAACTAGTAGCATGTTCTCTGTTATAAAACTGAAATAAATATAGAATTATTTAATACTCTCACAGTAGCTCACAAGATGCTGGGAAAAGGCCTGTCATTGACAGCATATCCTCACATACACGCATATCAGAACTACAAGATGAGGTCATCACCTTTCTTCCTGTCTGTCCTCGAGGGCGGGACTTCAGCTCTGATTGGTCACTCTGATGGCTCTTCTTCAGTGGGCGAGGCTTTATGTTTGTGTGGCAGGCCTTGGGGGCGGGGCTGAGTGTGACGGACAGGTCGAGTTCAGGACAGCAAGTCAGAGAGGAGGCCGAGACGGAGAGGGGGAGGGGGGCAGGGGGAGGAGAGGAGGGAGGAGAGAGGAGGGAGGAGGAACTCCTCATCCTGGCAGGAAACAACACAGTGAGACATGCTGGTGACTTTCAGGGGAATACGCCTTTAAAAAGGACGTTTGTCCTGATAATGACCATCAAATTCTTTTACAAAGACTTGAACACCTATTTGGTATTAAAGGAACCACACTAAGCTGGTTTGAATAGGACCACTTCTATTCAGTTTATATATGCTTCCTCTAGGGAACATTATTAGGAATCACTCCATTAATTTTCATTGTTATGCTGATGACACCCAATTATATTTATCGATCAAGCCTGATGAAACCAATCAGTTAACTAAACTCCAAGCATGCCTTAAGGATATAAAAAGTTGGATGACCTACAATTTTCTGATGTTAAATTCAGACAAAACTGAAGTTCTTGTAATTGGACCCAAGAACCTCAGAAACTCTCTTTCTAGAGACTTAGTTACTTTAGACGAGATCACCCTGGCCTCCAGCTCCACCGTAAAGAATCTTGGAGTTGTTTTTGATCAGGATTTGTCCTTTAATGTCCACATAAAACAAATTTCGAGGACTGATTTCTTCCACTTACGTAACATCGCCAAAATCAGACGCATCGTATCTCAAGCGGATGCAGAAAAACTAGTCCACGCATTCGTTACTTCTAGGCTGGACTATTGTAACTCTTTGTTATCAGGCTGCTCCAGTAAGTCTCTTAGGACTTTGCAGCTAATTCAGAATGCTGCTGCACGTGTTCTGACAGGAACCAAGATCAGAGATCACATCTCTCCCATTTTGGCTTCTTTGCATTGGCCACCTGTTAAATCTAGAATAGAATTTAAAATTCTTCTCCTTACATACAAAGCTCTTTATGGTCAGGCACCATCATATCTAAAAGAGCTCATAGTACCTTACTACCCCTCTAGAACACTGCGCTCTCAGAATGCAGGGTTCCTTGTGGTTCCTATAGTTTCCAAAAGTAGACTGGGAGCCAGAGCTTTCAGCTACCAAGCTCCTCTTCTGTGGAACAAACTACCATTTTGGGTTCGGGAGGCAGACACGGTCAACACTTTTAAGAGTAGACTTAAGACTTTCCTTTTTGATAGAGCTTATAGTTAGGGCTGGCTCAGGTCATCCCTTAGTTATGCTGCTATAGACTGCCGGGGGACTTCAAATGGTGCACTGAGCCCT
This sequence comes from Sciaenops ocellatus, assembly GCA_033000465.1. NCBI lineage: Eukaryota > Metazoa > Chordata > Actinopteri > Sciaenidae > Sciaenops > Sciaenops ocellatus. Next base: position 2,383,822 of record CP136877.1, on the reverse strand, counting down.
TCTGTCCCTCCCTCTCTCTCTCACACATTAATACATGTTAATAACTTGTATTAATAACGTCTTCCTCAGAGTTGCTCTGCTCTCTCGTCTCGCAGGTTCTCATGGACCTACATACTCTAGAACTTTACAGAAGTTGAATACAGATAAGTTAGTTAATGTTATTAGAACTCTTACATATCATTAGAACTCTACGTCTCAGTCGGTCAGTTGATAACACTGACCGTTTACCGGCCAGTTACCATGGTAACGTTCACGTATAACTGTAGCTAACGATATCCTTGTCCTTAGCTGCTAACGGAGCTTCCGGTGACCACCTAACCCTGACACAACCCCGTGTAACATTAAGGGAACGTTACAACGTTAACGTTGAACGTTACTCAGTCGTTTGTGTCCGTTACTTTAGTTTGACAGCTGGTCTCTGATCAGTCTGTCAGAGCAACGAGACTACAGTTAGCTGCTAACGTTAGCGCGTCATTAACGTGTGTGTTACCTGATTCTGTCCGGTCAGAAACGATCCTCAGCAGCGTCAGGTCCTCCCTACAGAACACACTTACACTGTCTCTGTCTGAAGATGAGCTGAACGGTGATATTATATCATATTATATTATATCATCCATCTTCATTTAAATCTCCCTCCACACCAATTTTTTCCTTCTTCTTCATGCAGTTCTTCTTCTTTTGAGCTTTATTTTTACGAATAGCTGCATCAGCGCCACCAACTGGTCTGGAGTGCGAACCAGAATGTACAGTAAAACAAGCTCACTAAACTCATCTTCTCAATCATATTAGCTATTCTAATATATTATATATTATTTACACATACAGTTGCAATCAAAATTATTCAACCCCTATTGCAAATTAGGTTTATTGATAACGTATACATTTTTTCATCTTTGTGCAATAAATAAATGACACAAGAACAGTTTAAATAGTTCATTAAAACTAGTACTACAACGGTTTAATCCAAATTAAACACAAAATGCCACTTTTAATGTGCACTGCAGTCTCAAAATTATTCAACCCCATGAATAGAATCCCTCATAAGAGCACACATTTAAAAATCACGTGATGTCTCAAGCACATCTGATGTAAATAATCAAGGGCTTTATTAGTTGCATCAGTTGTGCTTGAGATACAACACATCAAATACCTGGACTGGGGTTTGTTGATGGTGATGTTTGATGCATGTTAGAAATATGGCTAAGTCCAGAGAATTGTCCAAAAAGTTAGAGAGATGAGATCATTGCCTTGCACACACAAGGAAAATGATACAAAAAGATAGAAATTGCATTGAATGTTTCTAGAGATACAGTTTGAAGCATAGTTCTCAAGTTTAAAGTTAAAGGAACAGTGGTTACACTACCTGGACGTGGCAGAAAGAGGAAGCTATCAACGGCTGCCACCAGATTCCTGAGGAGGCAGGTGGTCAGAAACACTCCAGTGACTACAAAAGACCCACAGCAAGTCTTGGTGGCAGCAGGGACTTAAGTTTCAATTTGCATGTAAAGCACATACTAAACGCTGAAGGGCTCCATGCCCGGATTCCAAGACGTACACCACTACTGACCCAAAAGTCGACTTCAATATGCTCAAAAACATGTAAAAAAGCCACAGAAGTTTTAAGATTCTGTTCTGTGGAGAAATGAAACAAAACTGGAACTTTTTGGACCAATGGCTCAGTGTCATGTCTGGAGGAGGACAAATGAAGAATGTACTGAATAGAACACCCTGCCTACAGTCAATCAATCAATCAATCAATCAATCAATCAGTCAGACTTTATTTGTATAGAACTTTTCATCCAATAAATGTAACACAAAGTGCTTCACATAAAAACATAAAATATAAAAACAAGCAAACACCCTCTGCCCATCCCCAACCCTCCACCCCAACATCCACAGCCAAACCCCAATTCTCCACCCCTGACCCTCCGTCCCACCCATCCCATTATAAACAAAGCACAAACTGAGGAAGCGCCATCTCATCGTCGGGCAGCGAGGAAACACTGGAGGCAGGTTAGAAATGACTACAGTGAAGCATGGCGGTGCCTCTGTGATGCTCCGGGGCTATTTTGCTTCCTCTAGCACTGGAAACCTGCACTGTGTGGAGGGCAAGATGGATTCAGTCAAGTATCATGAAATACTAGGAGGAAACGTCATGCCATCTGTGAGGAAGCTGAAGCTTGGGTGTCATTGGACCTTCCAACAGGACAATAATCCTAAGTGTACCTCAAAGTCCACCACGGCTTAGTTTCAGAAGAAGTCCTGGAAGATTCTAGAGTGGACTCTCAGTCACCTGACTTGAACCCCATCAAAAATCTGAGGTGGGATTTGAAAAAGGCGGTCGCAGCATGCAAACCCAAGAATATTAGTGAACTGGAGGCCATTGCTTATGAGTAATGGGCAAATATTTCTCAGGAACACTGTCAGAAGCTGGTGTCTGGCTATGCTTCACGTTTGCAGCAGGTCATATCAGCAAACGGGTGCTCTACTAAGTACTAAAGACACTTGTTGTGAAGGGGTTGAATAATTTTGAAACTGCAGAAGTTATTAAAAGTGGCATTTCGTGTTGAATTTGGAGAAACCACTTGAAATATTAGTTTTCTTGCGCTATTTAAATTGTTCTTGTTTGATTTGTTTATTGCAAACAACTGAAAGCTTGAAAATTTTATCAATAAACCTAATTTTCAAGGGGGTTGAATAATTTTGATTGCAACTGTATGTATTATATATATTATGATGTATTTCCACATATAGAAATAATTCTTTCACAAAAGTAAAACACGGTTTCAAAATGTCTTAATGGCGTGTGTAACATTTGGGATTTAACTGTTAACAAAATTATATTTCTCTGAGACATTCATTTTACACAGACTTTATTTCACAATTAATTATGCAATTAAATGAATACACAAATAAATGAATACAAAAAAATCTCAAACCTCTGACTGAGATGACTCTTGCCAGCCACTGATTTAAGTGTAGTTCTTCATTATGCTAATGTTTAGCCCTCTGGCTGGGACATGTGATGGAGAAATGTGATGGAGTTCTAACTGCAGACACTGCTGAGGAGCGCAGTGCACTACGTGAGAATGCAAAAGTAAAATGACATGAGAATACAAATACTAGTTCTAGTTAAACCACACTAAAGGGAATGGATACTGAGGATGGGTTCACACTGGGCAGGTGAAATTACAGGCATGGTCTGACAACAAGCTTACTCTATTTCTCTAAGAAACAGGAAAGAGGGAGGGGAGAAAATCCTAAACTGCAGCGATGGCTTCATGAAGAAGTTCAGGTAACAGGTGTTGGTAGGCTACTTTGGTTTTTTGCTTCTCGTCTACGGTCTTCCCTCCCACTGGAACAGAAGAGTAAGGAGGGTTGGACGATGAGGTGGATGGAGGCATTGGATTCGCTAGCCCCTGGACTCCAGAGATCTGCAGGAAGAGAGACAGATGATTGTGCTGCATAATGGACATATGACCACAATAATCACTACACATGAGCTTACTACCATACTGGCTTGTGTGTCGTTGTGTAAGACTTCCCTGAGGATGCAATGAGAAGAATTCTCTGGTATAACGTACCCACAAACAGATCACAGCTCTGCTCATTTAATCAAATCTCCCCTGATACACTAAGTGAGATGGTAATGAACCTGAAACCCTCAACCTGTCCACTGGATATTTTATCTGTAACATTTCTGAAGGATGTTTTTAGCAGTGTCCCCCTTTATCTTAAAAAACTGCTTTAGTTCAGCCACGTTTAAACAATTTTAGGCTTTTTAGGTGTAAGCTCCATTTATAGTGGAGGTTTTAGAAAAAGCAGTGGCAGACCAACTGCTTTTCTTCATGACAACAGTATCTTTAAAAACACCAAAGTACTCAAACTGCACTTCTCAGGGATTAAGGACTTAACATTGGCAGCTGATGGTGGCTATAAATCCATTCTGGTTCTCCTGGATCTAAGAGTAGCATCCAGTACTACTGACCATGAGATCTTCTTGGACTGTGTGGAAACCTGGGTGGGTATCAGTGACGCTGCTCTAAAATGGTTTGTTATATGCCAGGCAGAGTTAGTGAGTAAAGAAAACCCCACACAGATCCAGAGAGATCTGTCTTTGATAGTCACCTTTTTTTCATATCATTTCCAGTTAGTATGAAATTGAAGTTGATTTTCTATAAACCAAATAATGAATGTATACTGTGATGGTTGGATTCAGGAGGCAGACACGGTCAACACTTTTAAGAGTAGACTTAAGACTTTCCTTTTTGATAGAGCTTATAGTTAGGGCTGGCTCAGGTCATCCCTTAGTTATGCTGCTATAGGACTAGACTGCCGGGGGACTCCCTCTCCCTCCTTTCTCTCTTTGTCTCTCTCTCTCAGGGTTATGCCTAGTCAGGCACGGTACTGGTTGAAGATGTAGTCACATCTCCCTTTACTGAAAACTCTACTCAAATCTCTCTCTCTCTCTCTTTCTCGCTCTCTCTCTCTCTCTCTCTCTCTCTCTCTCTCCCCATCACCATCACCATCTGTAAACATGCATGTCTCATTAATGCATGTTAATGCATGTTACTAACTAAACTTCTTCCCCGGAGTTTCTGTGCTCTCTCGTCCAGCAGGTTCTCATGGATCGTGGCTGCTGCTGTGGTCCTGCACGACGTCCACTACTTATATTATTACTGTCATTATTGTTACCATATCTCTGTGTACTCTGTATACTGTAATCATTTTATCATTCAGTGTAATTGTACAATATGTCTCTGTTGATTTGTTCTGTACATGTGACATCTATTGCACGTCTGTCCGTCCTGGGAGAGGGATCCCTCCTCTGTGGCTCTTCCTGAGGTTTCTTCCACCTTTTTTCCCTGTTAAAAGGGTTTTTGTGGGCAAGTTTTTCCTCACTCGAACCGAGGGTCTAAGGACAGAGGGTGTCACTCCCTGTACAGATTGTTAAGCCCTCTGAGGCAAAATGTGTTTTGTGAATTTGGGCTATACAAATAAAATTTGATTTGATTTGATTTGATTTGATTTGATGAAGAGTATGCAGTACATGATGTATAGAGTGAATATGTAGTCTGGATTGGGGCACACTGACAGTGTTTGCCTGTACATATATTAACAGTGGTGACTGGGTGCAGCCTCACGAGTAACTGGTGTGCTGCTGTCGTCTCCGGGCGCTCCTCATCTTCTCAAAGCGAGCCTCCATTTCCTCCAGGACCTTTGGGGTGTAGCGGACCACCAGTTTGACTGAACCCTGGGCGGCTTTCAGCAGCTCCACAGCCTTCTCATGGTGCTCCCCTTCAACACTCTGCATGGACAACACACAATATCTCTAAATATCAATAAGCATCATAACAGCATGACTGGAATACTTTGAAACCATAAAGGTACAATTAGAAAGCAACGTCTTATTTCTCACTCTCTCTCCCTGTCTGTCTGTCTCTCTCGCTCTCAAACAAACACAAACCAAATTAAACTTCTTGTTGTCATTGTTTTGAAGCACAGACTGAAGTCAGACTCAGACGTAGAAGCTGCTTCATGAAATAAACCTTGTTCTCGTGCCCGTTTTGCCCTCAAGAGGTTCTTTAGTCTAGCAACCTGCGTTAGCTGCAGTCTGGGGAGGGGGGAGAGGGGGGAGTGTTTTGAATTTGAGCTGTGGTGTTCAAACTTACTTACTGTACCTTTAAAACTGGTTTTAAAATAAACTTGTTTGGGTGTGTGCTGCTCCTCTCAAGCTGGTCTTTTGTAGTTCACACTGGGACTGAACTTCTTACCACTCCATTGACGGACAGCAGCTGGTCTCCTCTCTTCAGCCCTCCTTGGCGGTCGGCCACTCCCCCGGGGATCACTCTGGAGATGTAGATGGGGGAATTCTGCTCTTTGCCCCCCATGATGTTAAAGCCCAGACCCTCTTCTGTCTTGGGCAGCTCCACCACCCTTGGGTGGGCATGGCCCTCGCTGGCTGCAAAGGCTGCCACTGTGGCCTGGTCAGGACGGCAAGCATAGGATCAGCAAAAAATATTCCACATGAAAATGTATAAAATGAGCCTCAAGTTACATAACTGAGTGTACCACACACAGCTGTTGGCTGCGGACTGTACAGTGGACCCGTTTTTCAGTGCAGAGACGCATCACAAGCAGCAGTCTAACTGTATTTTCCTGACCTTGAAATGAACTTTGCCTGTCTGTGTGGTATTTTGAGGCACAGTAGTCTGTCTTAAAACACCCTTTAGTTTGCTGTAATCATTACTTCTTTATTACTTGGCTGATGTTAAAACAGGACTTCTACAGATCAAGTGGAGATCTCCTAAAGTTACAGTCTCCTTCAGTTCATTAAGTCCCTGCAGCTGTCTGAAGGCAGCAGACAGATAATGTGTGTTGACATGTTGATCTGCAGCCTCTGATTTAAGGAAGTGCTGCACCAGAGTGCAGTGCCGTTAAATACAGCTGTCCACTGCGTTTAGCTTGATTAAATCACATGTTCATGAAATCAGGCACACACACCTCTACACACACCATATTGTATCTCAGTATAACTGTATAACAGTATTCTGCCTGTTTATGCTGGAGACATCAGATTACCATGAACTCTTTAGTCAGTAGTTTGCATGTACCTTGGCTGTTGCCTGTGCTCGCACCTCTGGTCCTCCAACAATGTCTAGAGTGTCATATAGCTGCTCATACACCTGAAGGACAGAGAGAGCACACAAGTCACATGAGTGATATACAGCATTACAAACAAAAACACTAAATCATAACACGTCTGTGATGATGAGCCACATGTTTGTCCAATGATCAGCACTTTGATAAATGAGGCTAACAGTTAAAACAATAGTTCAACATTGTGAGAAAACATCTTCACTTGAGAGGGAGGAGGGATGAACATCAGCCTCATGGCGGTGTGTCAGCACAGAGCTGGAATCAGGGTGAGCCTAGCTTAGCATAAAGAATGGAGGCAGGGGAAACAGCTCTTTGCTGATAAAAGCCATGAGATGCAGTTCAAAGATCTGTACGTATGTTTGTTTTTACAGGCCAAAGGGCAGATGCTTAGCGTGTGTGCTGGAGTAAATGTGCTGACACCTGAAGCATACCCTCAATATGTTATGAATGAAGGAAGTATTAGATTATGAATATTAGACTTCCCCTGACACTCGGCTCTACGTGCATACCTCTCTGATAGTAGCACAGAACTTGCTCTGGAGGACTCTCTGCAGGGCCTGCAATTTGGGAGGAGGCAGCTCACCACTCCGCTGCAGCCGGTCCAGTAGCTCGATCACCCTGCACACATCTAACACACACAAAACACACACAAGGCTGGATTACCAACGAGGCGTCACAAGCAGATGTCACTGCAAGGTGCAGATCCTCAGCTGGGACTCCACGGGCCAAATATGATTCATGCAATTACTAGTAATAAGTAATGTAATTAACTACAAATAATAATGTTTAATATAATATATAATAATATAATAATCATTTTAATTTTCAAATTTCACTCCATCATCACGAAGCAGCCCTCAGCTGTTAATGTAATGCAACCACACCTTGAAGGTTCTGGTGGCACAAGTTACATGACAATATGTGGAAACATGAGCTATATAAACAAGGCCTGGCTGTCACATTAAAAAACTCCAGAAGTATTGGTGGCTTTCAATGAAAATGAAGTAGAAAAAATAAAGTAGTTTATTTATATCATATAGATATAGGGACACACATTATACTACACTGGGCGCTAAAAATGCCATTACATGAGAGATTTCATAAAACTCATTCCTACAGGTTGGTTGATCTGTGCACACTTTAGTGTGCGTGCAGAGAACCAGCACAACAGTCGAGCCTTTCTTCAAGGCATTAAGTTCAGTGTATACACTGACAATTAACTAAAATATAAAATAAAGTTGACATAATTTTCTTCACCATAATAAACCAATTTTAAATGCATAGGTAAGCTATCAACACAACTATGGCAGGTCTTAATCCACTGATGCAACTCGTTGCATGAAACTATTAGCTAACCCCTAAATAAAAAAAAGCTATATTCCAGCTTTTTATGTATGTTTATAAAATGTTTCTAAAACATTGAGCAACACATTTTGGGTTTGCTCTGTTTCAGTCTAAATAACCTCTATAAACAGAGATCTGAATGATAATACAGAACCAAGATTTAAGAAGCGTTCTGATTTCTGTTTGCAGTCCAAGTAGTACTGACCAATCACGTTTGAGTGGGTTTGGGTTGCAGCAGTTCATGTGGAGAGCAAAAGAGGGCTCCACAGACTATCATCTGACAACCATTTAGATTTTTTTTAAAGTTATCTGCATTCACATGCTCAGTGTGCTGCCTCCGCCAGCTCCTGAGTAAATGGGCAAAGAGGTGGAGTATGGGTGGAGCTGAATGAAGCCTGGTTTGCTTAAACAAACCACCTGTGATGACACTCACCTGTCAATCAAAGCAGCCACACTCTTAATTCTGCATAACTTTAAGCCTTGATATCATTTGAACAGGTGAGTTGTATAAAAATTCACCCTCAGTACTGTAAACATGTTTATTTCTGCTGTGAAGTTGGACATTTTAACATGGGGACTTATGGAGACTGACTCACTTCTGGAGCCAGCTTCAAGTGGACGACAAGAGGAACTGCAGTTTTTAGCACTTCCTATGTTGGCTTCGTTTCACAGCTGTAGGCCTGTAGTTGCCAATCAGACTGCAGAGGAAGTCTTGGCCTACATACCCTTTATCCATTTTCCAGATATCTGCTGGCTATACCATCTGTCTATATATATATGTCTGTCTGTAGAGACTAGCCTCCATTGATTTGTTCTTTAACATATTTGACAAGAATCCAAATACTGAGAGGAAGTTGATTTTAAAAAACTGAATCAGTGACATTTCCAGATGTAACAAGTAATGGTTGTAGCAGCTAAACTCCAAGTGTGATTACTCATGAGTGATCAAGAGAACCACAAACTATTATGCTCAAAGTTTTTATACTGTTGTAGTTTCATGCTCTGACTCCACATTTCAGTACGACATAGCTCTTTTCATGTTTTCAGTCGTTGCAAAACATGTAAAAGCATTTTGAAGGAAATCTCAGAATATCTTTTACACAGACTGCGTGTGTAACGAGGTACCTGAGCTGTGATTTTTAGGTGTGTACCAAAAGGCCTTGTATGTTATGCTGTTTTACCAAGCCAAGCATCAACCTCCGTGGCTCTGAAGTGAAGTCTATATGGAAGTACCAAAAACTGCAGTTGTCCACTTGAGGCTGTCTACAGAAGGAGTCTGTCTCCGTAGGTCCCCATGTTAAAATGTCCAACTTCACAGCAGAAATAAACATGTTTACAGCCTAGTACAAAAAACAGTTTTGGTCTCTATAGCTAATTTCCCCATTCATGACAACTGTACTGAGGGTGAATTTATATACAACTCACCTGTTCAGATCATATTAAGGCTTAAAGTTACATAGAATTGGGTGCGGTTACAGATGGCTTGTTTGAGCACCCAGGCATCATTCAGCCTCAGTTCCACTGATGATCCACTTCGTTGCTGATTTTTAGATTAGCAGGAAGATAGAAGAGGCAGGACTGCCAACATGGAGCTGGACACACAATGACAATATAAAGAATGGAGTGAGCCTGAGTGACGCCATAGGTTTTCGGAGTGATGTTTTGAAGCCGAAAATATGTGATGCTGACCGCCGCCATGTTGGATGTACTGCTTCTTCCACCTCCCAGCTAATCTAAATATCACCAAAGACGTGGATCATCAGGGGACCTAAGGCCGGCCGAATGATGCCTGGGTGCTCGAATAAGTCACCTGTAATGGTACCTACCTGTCAATCAAGCGGTCATGCTGTTAATTATGCGCAACTTCAAGCCTTTATATCATCTGATCTGGAAAATTCACCCTCAGTACAGTTGTCATGAACGGGGAAATTAGCTATAGAGATCAAGACCGTTGTCTGAACCAGGCTGCAAACATGTTTATTTCTGCTGTGAAGTTGGACATTTTAATATGGCTGTTTATGGCGGTTGACTCACTTCTGCAGCCTGTCCCAAGTGGCCGCTCGAGGAATTACAGTTTTTAGCACTTCAGCATTGACTTCATTTCAGCACCAGAGGTTGCCGCTTCGAGGACACACTGAGCTTCAAAGCAGCACTTCAGAAACCATGCCCATTCTTTCTACTGTCAGTTGTATGAACGTGATGACATCATGACCTTGTCCTGTGGCGTTTCAACTTTAACACAGATTCAATAATGACGTCAGAGTCCCCCATTGGTCCATTGTGGGTTTAATGGGTTTAACTGGAGGCTCACGCCGCCCCCCCAGTCCGCAGGCCGCACCCGGACTTTGTCCAGAGCTCGATACCTTCCATCACATCCTTCATTTAAATAAACGTGGAGAGGTTTGGCACGTTTGACCGCGCCTTCATCATCATCATCATCATCATCAGTGCCCGTTACAAACGGATTCATCATATGAGACTCGATGTACAGCTATAATTCATTCAAATGACATTTGTATAGAAGTGCTTATTGTACACGCTTTCTGTCTCACACACACGTCTACGTTAAAGAAATGCTCTATAGTTTGGTTATAAACAGGTCTGGGATCAGCAGGCAGCTGTCTCAGCCTCACGGAGGAGATTCCCGCCTGGTTACCGGAGATTGTGGGACTGTGTGGGAGGAAGTCAACAATGAGCCGGATCAGTCTGCGAGGGTTCGACAGCTAATGACGTTTACAACGAAGGAAACTAGACGGGCCGAGCCGCTTTGAATAACTGCGACACACACACACTTTATATTGAGGTTATTTGTGAACACTCACCGTCTTTTTGGTATATTAATATTTATCTGTGCATGAGTGTCAGTCAGGTAATACAGAGGCCTGTTTACGGTACCGCCGTTAAATTAGCCGGTAGGTCACGGTGAGGTCTGGCTCGGAACGTTACCTCTTTCCAGGCAGAGCGGCTCCGTCATCGCCGCCATGTCTGCTTCCTTGGCGGGGTGGTAGTAAGAGGACATCATCGTGAGCTCCTCCGCGTCCAGGCTGATCCTTCTTAACGCTGCGTAGATGAGCAGAAAAGCTGCTTCACAGCAAGGCGTGCTCCATCTTTATGATGACACGGTGAACACACTGAACATGGAGAGATGAGGGAGTGAGGGCAGAGATGGAACACTGAGGAGCACAGTCCGAGCAGGCAGGAGCTGGAGTACAGCTCCTGCTTCAGTGCGTGACTACACGATGAGCATCTACGTCTGTTTAAAGCGCTCCACACTGAAGGCACAAAGAACACATTTTTATTTGAAATATAATCTACACATGAAGAAAGATATTTCTGTTCAGGTAAATAAGCCACGTGGACATGAATAAATTAAAGTCATTAATCATACCTATTATTAATCAAACTAATACTCTGCTGCTGCACTCATCTTCGAGTGTTTTTAGCCGCTCATCAATTCATTCTGTATTTTATCTTTTGGACGTACTGGTTCCATTCATGCAGTATGAAATCAGACTGTGGAGAGTATTAAATCTAACAAATAGACATAATTTAAAAATGTTTTATTCCAGAATGAATAAACAGAACAGCCCTCAATGTCACACAACACTACATTTCCTTCAGTTTCACATACATTGAGCAGAAATTGGTCACTGGGTCCAAATAAGCATACAGTCTTAATTAATCTGGAAATAAGAGACAACACAATCTACCCAGCTAAAAATGAACAGAGCTTGCGTTCATCAAGTCCATCCCAAACAAAGAGTAGAAAAAAACCCAAAAAACTAAAGAAACGTAGCTTCGAACACTAAGGTCATCTGAAAACATTTAGTGGCACGGATTAGTTGGGCAATGCAGGAAAACTGCAACTTTGGTGAGATCAAATCAGTTATGAGTCAACTGTGTGAAACAAAGTGGAATATTTCAGATTCTTGACAGATCAGAGAAAGCTAGCAGGGCGTCTGCCACGGCACAGGAAGCCTGATTGATGTCAGGACTTCCTCAGTACCAGACAGTAAAGTATGAAACAACTTATTTATAAGTGGGAGTCTGCTGGGAGAGGGACCGCCTCAGTACTCATCTCCTGGTGCCTCCATCTTGTAGCCATTCTCACTGGAGACATAGCCATCAGCCGATGGCACTGACTGCTGGTCCATCATGATCCCATCCTGACTGTACTCCTCCATGTGTGGTGGTGCTCCTGCCTCATCCTCATTCCCCATGTCATCCTGGGGGCCCATGTCATCTCGTAGGGAACCATGGCGCTCCTCTCTGCGCTCCCCCCTGTCTCTCTCCCCCCGATCCCTCTTGTGCTCCCTGTCTCTGTCCCGGTCTCCCCTGCGCCTGTCTCTGTCCCTGTGGCTGCGCCTGCGGTCCCTGTCCCTTTCTCTGTCTCTATCTCTACGCTCCTCCATGCCCTCACCCACTTCTCCTTCATGGTCCTCCAGCATCCGCTCACCACCCTCGGGGGCTCCATCTCCCTGGGCGATCTCCTCTCCATCGAGTCCCTTGCCCCTCTCTCTGTCCCTTTTGCGATCCCGACTCCTGCTCCTTCTCTTACGTTCTCTACTCCTCTCCCTACTCCTGCTGTCTCCTCCCGCTGCCCCCCCACGTTCCCTCTCTCGCTCTCGACGCCTGCTACCACCAGTGCCATCGTCTCCTCCTGCAACCGGTCTCTCTCTCTCCCTCTCTCGCTCCCGGGAACGAGTTCGTCGACGGCGTTCACGAGATCGGGACCTCCGGCGTTCTACTCTGTCCTTGTCCCGGTCACGCTCCCGGCTGCGCTCCCTCCGTTCTCCACGATCCCGATCACTATGAGCAATCAGGACAAAGCAAAGACACAGTTAGACACAGCAGTACACGTTGCAAGACAATGCAACAGGTCTTCCCTGATAATACTCACCCCCCCAGGGGACGATCATCATAACGTGAGGCATCATCTCGGCCAGAGTGCTTGATATTGACATCAGCTCCACCTCTCCTAGTGCCACCCAATCCTCCACCTGGTTAAGAAATCAAACAGGAGTCAAATGTGTTAACTGCTCAGACGTGATCTGGAAAGCTAAAATGGCAGCAAATATTTTGCTCATTCATTTTAACACTAAGCTAGACTGTAACATGTGCATAATGCTACACACAAATATTCTAGCTGTTTAACAAATTTAAGCTCAGCACTTCAAGGAGAGCCCAAAGCCTCCCAGCAACACTACAGTGTCCTCTAATGCAATACAAGTGACAACTAGGCAAGAAGCAATTGCACAGAGTTATTTACTCCACTCCAATCTGCTAGTGGAGTAAGGATCGCTGACAGTGCAGATACAGAACAGCTATGTTGATCAATCTTGCCTGTTCCACTCTCTGACTGCAGTGCTCACCCTTAAAAAGTTAGGAGGTGCACTTCACTGTACTGCTGACAAAGTGAAGGCTGTGGATAATAGTGTTTTGAAGAAGAAAAAAACACTAGTACTGATGAGCATGTTTATGATGAAAAACTTGAACAGAAAAGAAAAAGTAGGAACCACAATGTTCATGATGGTGTCGGACCTTTTAGACACCTCTGGTTCAATCTTTTGCTTAAGGGTCTGTTGCTCAATTAAAAACAAATGAAATAAGGCAGCTGACCTAGCCGTCGTGGATGCCATCCTTTGACAGTGCGTCCTCGTTCAACGTCCACCAACACCCTTCTACCATCAATCTTCTTCCCATCGGCATGCTTGTAGGCGGCTGGAGAAGAGGAATGGGAAGAGGGAAGACAGTGGTGAGACAGGAGTATGACTGCATCAATGTGGCCAAGGAAACAAACAGTGCATCATTATACTGACCAGGAGCAGGCGAAGCCGAGATGGCTGCTCTCTGGGTAAAAGCTGAAGGATAATGGGAGTAGACTTCCTTCCACCCGATGAGTGATTGATATGTTAGTTTTAACTGCATCACTGAGTTACCCAGCATTCACTTCACTGATGGTCTACGTTTACGAACAGTGGTGTTGAAAAGTCTACGTCTTCATTTGAAGTTGTTCAGGTAGTCTTAAGGATGATCATGTGGATAGTCATGATTTGATTGACCTTTAATGCATTACAAATGCTAAATAAATTAGTGAATGTGCAGATACAGTAGCACATCACTGGTCAGACAAATTGCCAAATTAACACAAGACTTTAAACCCAATATTATGATAGAGCAGCACACGGTTCTGTTGTAGTGGCTTTAATCTGCTGAAACCTTTTACAAGCTTCACAACAAAGCAATGAGATGGAAGCAATTGAGAGTAACCCCACGATTCACCAAGAATGTTTCAGAAGCATTTTACCTGTCAGACTTACACTTGCTCAGATTTGGTTTAGGTGCTTCCATCATGAGTGAATGGCTCTGTACTTGCTATGTAATCACTTCCCTTTGTCTGTTTTTACGACAGGGAGTCTGCACTGGCTGTTTTATTTTGAACATTCACCAGATTCTAAATGTCGTTTCTGTGTCTGACTTTCAGCCAGCTTGATCAGTTCTGGGCTGCTTGACGCAGCTGCTCACAGCATCAGAATCTGAGACGTACTGCGTTATCAATTACCTAGAACGGGCACGACCAGCTCCGCCAGCTGCAGTGCAGCCATGGCCGGCTAGATGAGATTTAGGGGTAACATTTTATCAACACGGGGGCTCCAACATTTGACATATTTCAATCTCATGTACATTCAGAGTCATCCCATTATACTACACAACAGTCTTTCAATCCATCTTGTATGATGGAAGGACTTGGTGAGGTCCAGGCAGCTTATCCTGGCTGCCACAATGGTCTGATGTGGTGATGATCCCTGAGGGTAACTTACCAAGAAGAGGGCCTTACCAAAACCCATCAGTTATAGCATACACTCTGAGGGCCTTACCAAATCCTCACATATACATTCTGAGGGCCTTACCAAACTCCCTCACTCATACTGTACAGTTGATCATCTTACCATTACCCCTCACTCATGGGCCTTAAGTCCCCAGTCACAGGACCTTACCAAAATCCCTCAGCACCAGAATACACATACTGTCACAACAACTATCAGGGGCCTTACCAGAACCCCTCCACTTCCTGTATTCACTAAAGGATGACAACATCCCAGCCAATGACAGGGCCTTACCAAACCCCCACCAGTCCTACCAAAACTGACCAACTGAAAAAAGAAAAAGAAAAAACAAAAAAAAAAACAAACAGATAACAGAAGACGGGGAAACCTGCCTTACAGGAGTTGCCTTATCACAACCCCAACCAACTAATCAAAGATTTTTTTAAACTGAGAATAAGTCATGTTCTTAACGCTGATATATCTTCAATTTAAGTGGCTTGAAATATCAAAGTAATTTAGGGCGTCCAGTGTCTAAACTTATTTACTGACATGTAATAAGCTGAAACTATGGAAACCATGTCTGGACCTTACTATTCTTATGAATTCATCTGTAAAACTATAACAACTAGTATTTACCTTTACTTATGTAGTGAATAAATAATGTATGAATAGCCCATTTAGCAGAATTACCAAGAACATTCCCCTCATCTGCCTTTTCTATTAAAGCCAGCTCAGACTTCAATCATTTGGATGAATTATGAATCAACCTCTTAGGTGAGATTTGAACATTTTCTAGAGTCAAACTCTTGTTGTGAACTGTATTTAGTCTTGAGGCTCTACAACCGACCACCCACTCAGGGAGACGCTGAGAATACTAGCAGTTTGGGGAGAAAGATGAATCAGCACTGATATTTCGCAGAAAACCTGAGCCTAATAGACTTGAGGTTTTTCCTAATTTTCACATGAATCTCATCAGCTCAGAGCACAGGCTACGGACATGTACACAACACTAACAAACCCACCAGCCAAAAACGTAAAACTCCCTAATACAGTTCATGAGTGTCATTTATATTTGTATTGAAAACCATGTATCTATCTGATGACCTCTATTTACACATTTCTGAAATAAAGATTGAGTCAGGACAAACCGTGAATAATGGTGCAGTTTTCAGAGTGGGCCTTTGTGACTATGCACAACAAACAGTTTAGAAATGATTGGTTTTAGGCTATGCCGTGGTGTAAGACTACCAAAATAAAAATTCTCTTACAGATCTTATGTTTGCACTGTTTGAAAGTGTACAGTGTTATTTTAGTTTATTTGCTGTTGGGTGATTAAATCTACAGCAATGCATCATATTTTACTAAACTTATGAACTTTTGAACAAACAGCAACTCAATAAGAACTAAAACTACAAACTTCTGTGGGACATGGAGCGAGCAGGCTTCGTTTTGTTTTTGATTTCTTCTCCTCCACAGAAAATAAATAAATAAATAAATAAAACAGTGACCTTTGTCAGCTACCTTTTCAGTCTGATGCAACTCCAAGCTATGAAGAGTAGTAAAGTTACATAAACTGGGACTTTTTATTTTCTGTCAGACACATTGTCACCTATTGGAAATACTCTATGGGTTTAGACCCTTTAGAGCAGAATGTTTAGGCAGAGTCAGAACACAGCAGCTTTGGGTTCTCTCTCGATCACTGCCCTCGAATCCCTCAATATAGCTAAGTCATCGCTATTGCAAACATGAGCCCTCAGTGACCCGAGGTGGCTTTTACATAAAGGGCAGAATCATTGGGCAACATTTATTACACTAGTTGTCAGGGTTGCGTTCAATGGTCAAAGCCTAATATCCAAGTAGTAGTAACTGCAGTCAAAAGCTCTTTTAGGCTTGCAAAGAAAGACGCTTTACCCATTGAACGTAGCTCCTCTTCCCTATGTAGGAGATGGAGGGTGGAAAGAAATCTTACCCATCATACAAACCCATTATACCAACCATATACTGAGCTGTGGTAGTAGGGTGTAGATGTATCATAACCATCATCATCTGCCAGCCAGCTCTGGCCAATAGCCATCACAGATTGGCGGCTGCAGTGGCAATGAGAACAACACACAGTTAATATACCGTTTAGCCCCACATCCCCCCTCAGTTCACCCCTTGCTGTGACTACATGCTTGCTGTGATTCAGCAACTCTGGTCTTGAAGAGTTGATCGCACTAAAATCCCAGAATGGTGTCACTGTGTTAGATGGCACCATTCACTTGTCTAATGAGACAGTACTCCATTATTCACTGTGGCATCACCGCCAGCTTTAAAGATCTCACTAGGGTGGTGAAGTTTAACTAATCTCAGCATGACCAGGGTTGAAGACCACCAATAAAAACTTTGACAAACAAGCTCAGTACCTAGTCATACAAAAGACGGGTCTCCGTACAGTCCTTAACACATTTCTGGTAAAAAACAAAAAACCCATTTACAGCTTGGTGACCAGTCTGACCTTGTGCTTACCATTAGAGTCCAACCAGGAGAGCTGCTCTTCCACAGAGCTACAACGCCTAACAGTTAAAAGACAATGTGCCCTTTGACAGGCAAAGATGTTCAACTTCACAGATGAAACACACTTCTATCTCTTGGTACTCCCACTTTTCCCATGATGCCCCACTGAATGCAGCAGTTCCCCTCCTTAACCAGACTTAGTCAACTGATGACACGCATCACACACAGACACACATCACACATCACCAGACTCGGATTTCAACATGCAAATTGTAGAACGTGTCTGTCACGAGTATTCTGATGCCATAACCATCAGTGTGCTCATTAGATAATAGCAGGGCTCGACAGTAACTGTTGCCAGGTTTCCGTTGGCAACCATTCGGAGAAACTGGCAACCAATTCTTGGCCGATGGTTGCCAATGGTGGCAACCACTTTAATCATACAATAAAAAAATAGACGGAATGCATGCACCAGAAACGTAACTACATTTTTAATATCTGTTGCATTAGTTGTATTGCACGTTTACTCGCCTGTGTACAGGGATCTGTTTTGGAAACTCGGCGAAGCAAACTAAGTTGTCTGACTGTAGGAAAAACTTTGACAAACCTGACTGCTGATAGTTCGTATACCAGAAATGAAGGATGGACATATAAATTGATAACATCAGTTATCATAACTTCAGATTCAAAGACTTTGGTTTGGTTATCGTAATGAAGCTTATAATTTCATTATTAAGTTGAAGTAGAACTGTATAGCATCTTAATTACTCAAAATATAATAAAGGCGGTTAAAAATGGCAGCCATTCCTTTTGGGCAACCGCAAGCTGATTCCTGGTTGCCAGCCTGGCAACCACTTTTAAAAAAGGTTAGTGTAGAGCCCTGAACTTCCCTACGTGTTAGAGAAAGCTGCCATCCCAGTATCATTACAAAAATATCCATATAGAATAAAGGAAAGGGGTGATCAGTGACTGATCAGGGATCACTCTTGATGAGGTTTTAGCTCAGTGCTCTCCATTGGTACTCACAGTGCATGTCTCGCTCATGCTCGTATTCGATGAATGCATAGCCCCGAGGCTTCCCCGTCCTCTTGTTGTAGACTATGTAAATCTGGAAGAAACAGGCGTGGAGATATTGGTTGGCTGCGGGATAATAATTACACAACGGGCCACACAGACAGATTTTCTATGCTGATCACTGCCATGCAAACACACTATAAGACAGGGTTGAATCAAACTCTGCCTGCAGTAAACAAAAAACAAAGCTTCCAAAAATGCATCATTGCAGGTCAGTTGTTCCATTTTTCAAATAAATCAATGTGCAAAAAGTAATTTGTCAGTGCAGATATTTCTACACATTTTGTATTTTTTACTACTCGTGTATTTCAGATCAAGTTTTTAACATTTCAAAAGTGTACAAACAGAAATAATTAGATGGAACATGAATGGGTGTCACAGTGTTGGTCAGGAATGATGTTTTTTAACCCCGGGTTTTGTTGGGAGGTTTTCTTTACAATATAGAATTACAGAGGATGCAATTCAAGTGTAGTTTGTACATATATTACAAACATGTAAACATGTCTAACCAAGTGAGAAACAGCAACATAACATACCCGTTTGATGGGGCCATACACCTCAAACTCACGGCGAAGCTTGGACTCTGTCGTATCATAGTTCTACAGCAAGCATGGAATACCATTAGACATGAATGTTAGAAGAGAAACACATTGCCTTATTTATAAAAACATGAACATGTACTTCAACTCACCACTCGTGCAACAAACAATGTCTTGAAGGCATCTCCTTGTGCATTGGGGTCATTGTGGGGATCCCCTGATATAACACAGTCAGGAAAGCAGAATTAGTTTAAGTACAGCGAAAAGAGCTCATACTGTGCTTTACTGTGAATACTTACAAAGCTTGAGCTCCGTCTCCACCACGGCTTGTCTCCTCTCAATCTTCTCTCGCCTCTGTTAAAGCAAAAGATTAGAGGAAATGGTCAACACTCAACAATCACTGAGGGAGAACTCGCAGCAATGCTCATAAAGAACTAGTGCTGACTTGGGTCACTGTCCCAGTCTCTGTGCAGCCCCTTATGATATGACCAAATATATTTCACTCATTTCACTTGAACCGGTCGCGGTGGATGACCGTGTCCAATGAGCTTGGGTCTGCTCAAGGTTTCTGCCTATTAAAAGGAAGTTTTTCCTCACCAAGTGCTTGCTCATGGTGTTTTTTTTTTTGTTTTTTTTAATAGATCCTACAACCACAGTAAGAACTTGACCAAGAGTCTGTTCCTTACATTTTTGGTTCATGCCAACTGGTTGGATGAATCCAGACAAAAGCATACACACAGCATGATAGCTGAATTATTCTTATGAATAGTGACTGCTGAGGTGTTTTGTTTTTGATGTTCTCTCACTCCCTCTCTCTAACCAGATCCAGCATCTCTCTGGGCTGTGAAGGGGAAATTGCACATCTCACCTTTCTCTCCAGCCGCTCATCACGGGTCTCTGCCCTTGTTGGTGGAGGGGCGTCTCTGGGATCCTGATCACAAAGGGAGGATAAACACAAACACATAAACACATGGGGAATGTGGCAGTGAACAACTAAATGTGCTTAAATCAAAAGAGAACTAATCTGATAGAAAATCAAACACTCACCTCGAAGTGCCTGATGAACGGCGCGATGCCGCTGTACGGCTGGTTATGATGTTTCTCGTGGGGCAACTTCTCTAGCTGAGGCAGGAAAGGTATCGGGTCCCTCGGTGCAAAGAGGGCCAGCAGGTTCGGGGGTAAAAACTGCGTCATCTTTCACCTACATAAACAGTTTGACCTATCGTTATTATCAGTCAGTGAATATTATCACGAGCATTACCGAACACGCTGCAGTGTTGAGAAAAACGGAAACTGCAGGCCAACACGAAGTACGGAAGCTCACACCACAGTTAGCTCGACGTGCTAATTGTTACCTTCACTGACCACGGGGCAAACAAGCTCAGTATGCTAACAGCGCGGACTTCACAGAAAGAAGTTGGGCATTCGTTATATTAATATATCACTTCCATGTGTCCCAGCAGCGGAGCGTTAGCTTTGTGCCGAGACTACACAGGAGCGCTTACATTAGCCACCAAGCTAACAACGGTATGCTAACAAGGAGCGAGGAAACCTCGCGCCCGCTTCTCACCTTCTCTCCTCCGATGTCTCCTCCAACGTCAGACCATGGACCAGAGGAAGGAGCGGACGATGTGTGCAGGCCTCCTGGACCAGACTGCCAGAGAAGGTTCAAACAGTGAGCTGAAGCCGGCCCTCGCAGGGTGTCCACACCGTGTGGAGACAAACAGAGTGTGCGTGCGAGCTGCGAGTGCGAGCTGCGAGTGCTCCTCAAAAATAAAATGGCGGGAGGCCGTAAACCGGACAGACCTGACGTAAAGCCCACCGGGTGCGATTGAACGGAGCAGGGACAGGCAGCAGTGACGACAACGTAACAATGAAGTCCTCGTGCAGTGTCTGTACTGTGAGGTGTGTGCAGCATTACGTGTAGAAATCTGTATTCCTCTTAGTTTATGCATGTGTTGAAGAGGACAATAATGAATGACATTCACAGCGGGATGATAAAATGATACAAGCACTCAGATTAGTTTGTTTTAATGTGCAATAAATTGTTTCTAGCTGAATGAACCCAGCATTTGTAGATCTGTGTGGACCACTGCAGTCTGTAACTGTGCTGCGTTATACTTAGTGTCAGTAAAGCTTCCATTTGAATCATATTATTTACCAAGTTTATATAAATGTATGCGGTAAGCACCAGAGGAGGAATACAGAAAAAAGGCTAAATAAATAAGTCCATTCTATTGTTTACAGGTTTTCAAGCCATGTTTATATTTCGTTGGTCTAATCATTTTAGAAAGAGATGTAGCCACTTCCTCAGCCTCAGTAACACATGCACACAAAACACAGAATCAAAGAAGTCAGAGGTCAAAGTGTCAGTGTATTTCAACCATCATCGTTCATCTGTCCAACGCACTGACAGCTCCAGCTTGCATACTGTTAGCAAAGACCGTGACAGATGGAGGGAGGGGAAATGTGTAGTGTCCCTACAGTACTGTACAACAGATTTTGGTGTATGCAACTGGATATTACATCTCCCCTCAGATTGGTTTATGATATACACGGGGTAGACAAACTAGCATGAACACCTAATTCAATGCTATTGAAAAAAAATAGCCCTGCAATTCTTACCACCACTGCAAAGCTTCTAATGGACACAGTCAACAAAAACTATCAGCTTCACAAAAGTGGCATTTATTGCAGGGTTGGTGTACTGGACTGTACGGTGTGCATCATAGCACCCAGTTCCTGAACATTGTATATATGATTCATTTTCTATGTGAGACATATTTACAGTGAGATCACAGAGAGGAGATGAGGGACTTCCATAAGGTCACATAAAAGCATAGACAAGATGGGATATGAAAACAATAAAAATATCAGACAAAAAGAATCAGTGGGTGGCCCAGGTGTTGAGCAGAACGCTGTGTTGGGGCACATTTTTAAAAAGTCTAAAAGCCTATCAAGCAGAGGAATGCAGCGCTCCCGGCTCCC
Organism: Sciaenops ocellatus; assembly: GCA_033000465.1. Lineage (NCBI taxonomy): Eukaryota > Metazoa > Chordata > Actinopteri > Sciaenidae > Sciaenops > Sciaenops ocellatus. Next base: position 2,361,894 of record CP136877.1, on the reverse strand, counting down.
TGTCATCCCTCTCTTCTTCATCCATTTTGCGTCCATGTTTCCGGAAGTATTTGTAGCGCTGGACATACAGCTTCACAAGGTTGCTGACTTTGACAGGGTTGATTTCTCCAGTGCGGCTATGGCAGATCTGAGACAAAGACACAGTGTGATTAAATGTCATCAGTTTACATTTTGCTTATATTGTTTCATTGTAGGAATGAATCTACTGCTGCTTTATCTGCTAGACTGATTAGTTATTAAGCATATTCCACATTGTAACACTCAACTATTAAGTAAGATGTGCACTGAGGTACACACACTGATTTAACTAATCTATCACTGTCACTCAATGTGTGTGGAGGCTGACCTTGTGCACAGCTTTCCTGAGGATGTCTTTGTATTCGTCCTTGTTGATGTCTTTGCGCTGATAGTAAGGTTTAATGGCGAGCTTCACCTCTTCCACTGCTCGCTCCTGGGTGTGCAGCTTCTTCAGGTACTGGGGAATTCAGGTAACAGACATAACAAATGAATGATGCAATAAAACTGCAGAGCCTGCTTGGCCTTTATTTAAAACAGGCTTATATAGAGACGTCAGCATCAGAGTATATATACACGAGTGAAGTAGTCGTGCAAAGCTCCCCACTTCCTTTGCAGTGGGGTTGGTGGCTACGTAATTTGGAATCAAGACTAGGTTTAGAAACTTTGCAGCCAGTTGTTTGATACAGGTTTATTTTTGCTTTAGATCCAAATACATGAATATGAAAACACCTGGATAGTTACAGCTTCTGTAATCAAAGTATGTTTTAGTTTAGTGTTATTAAGTCATTAACAAGTCAACATTGTAGACTGAGGCAGCTCAAACGTGTTGTCCTCTGGGTAGATGTTGAAATGCAGCCATGAGGCAGGAGTGTGTTGTGTCACATCTGTTCATAAACTTCTACTTTACCTTATCAGGATCTTTGCTCTCATTGTCCCATCCAGTGTCACCAGAGCTCCCAGTCACTCCTGACAACACTACAGGCATGATGGAGGGTGGCGTCTGTGCACATCCACCACCTATGGAGGGGTGCAGGAGAGAGGGTGGTGTTTTGGTGCAGCCAACCAAAGGGAGGGAACTGTGGAGGATGAACTGGGCCGGGCTCAGACCAGGAGGTGGAGGGAGAGCGGGAGGAGGAGGGATCTGTGAAGAGGAGGAGGAGGAGGAGGCCGAGGAGGGAGGAGCGTGCTGCTGGGACTGGCTCTGATTAGCCTGTGAGAGGATCTGCATGAGAGACATGAGACAAAGTAACGGTACAGTCAAATGATACACAAATCTCAAGGCCATCGTATGGCAGTTTGAGAGGGAGGGTGGGATTGACCTCACAACACAATAATACACAGGAGAGAAGAGTGTGTGCTCGACTGCACTGAGTTAAAAATACTGCAAAGAGCTAAACATTTCATTAAGCTGTGGTTTATGTGATTATGTAATTAGACTGAACACACGAGACTGTGACTACTAATACCAGAATTTAAACTTCAAGACAATACCAGTATGAAAAAAATAATAATAAAAATAATACTAGATACTACTTTCAATACCACAGCAAAAAAGAAAAAATAGATTGTCAGTGGATGACACAGGAGGCGAGCAAGTGAAGATCATCCACAAATTGACAGATCATGAAGGACTGATTCTGAATCTGTTATTTTTATAATGTTTGTAGACAGTATGAAATGTGTAAATCATCAAAGTATGGATACTTCTGACAACCAGAGTAAGTCTATTACTGAGTTTGTCTGAAAAGGTGCATCGAAAAATGTTTCATGAAAATATAATGATGTATTGAATACTTATTTCCCCTCACTGTATGCTGCAACACTGCAACTATGAGCACCATCATGATATTTACATGGTTTCACTGCCAGAACCACCTGGATTAATGTTCTGGATGAATATTCATTCTGAATATGAAAAGAAAACTGGTAAAAATCAGATTCATACAAAAATCTAAATTTGGAATTTGGCTTTTAGGAAGATAATTGGCTGCACAGCACAGCAGCTACTCTGTGTCAGGCAGATTTAGATTACAGACAACCTTAAGGTTCCTCTTCAGAGCATATAAAATGATATTTATTTATCATTTCAAGACTGAGGAGAATGGTATCAGTCAGTCAGTGTCACTCTCTCTTACCTGGCTGGTTGCTTGAATGAACTCTTGTGCTTTCGCTCTGCTGGCAATATTGGCCTCCTCCATTTTGAACAGTAGAGCAGTCACTGACAGGAAGAATAATAAGGAGCATTATTTTAAGGGAAAAGGGCTATACATGAATATAACATACATGCCAATACAACATGGACAATTTCAAATGTTCTCAGAGTCATCATATTAACTGTAGGCTCAGGTGAGAGATGAGAGAGTGAGAGATGGCCATCAGATGATAGTCTCAGTTTACATAAAGATGTTGTACTAAGCTGAGAGATGTTTATTACACTACAGCAGATCTACAGACCAACATGCTCCCTTAAAGCAGTCACAGGCAACAGCACTGAACTGAGAGGATGGAGGAGTGAGACAGTGACCCATAACCAAAGAAGACCTCACTGTGGTCGTCCATGATACAGAGAACAGGAAAGTGATAAAGGAAACATGATCAATTAATGATTAATGGAACTAAATAAATCAGACTACGACGACGACGACTACTACTACTACTACTACTACTACTAATAATACTAATAATAATAATAATAATAATAATAAGTGAGAAAAGTAAATCATTACCATCTATCTACTTTATATCGAAGTCAAACCTGCATTATTTATGTGACATTTTATGTTACTGAGCTGTGGGAACCTGAATGTGCATCTTAAATGTGAAAAGCAGCACAGAGCAATAACTGAACTTTTAGAAAAGGTGGAGACGACACGATGGAGTAAGGTCAGAAAAGAATGTTTCATTTCTCTGAGAGTTCTTTTTTATTTTTAATGAACTAAAACTAATTAAGTCTTTAAAAGAAGTGTGAAACTTGGTGGTGAAACTCTTTGTAAGCTTGTTTCGTAAAATCATGGCAGACTTCTCTACATCTATAAAGGGAACTCACATGCTAGGACTCCTCCAGTTGTGCAGTCCACCCCGGTCTGCAGACTCCAGGGGAGAGCGGGCGCTGCTGCTGGAGGAGGAGGTGGAGGAGGAGGAGGCTTACTAGCAGACGAGGAGGACACAGAGGAAGAGGAGGAGGGGTCTGACGAAGACAGAGGCAGAGAGAGGGACGTGAGACCACAGCCTGCCGAAGAGGACGAGCAAGGAGGTGAGGCCAGAGATTTGGGTGCATCATCTGGAGGAGGGGGCTTGGCAGTGGGTGTAGACAGGGTGATGCCGAGGCCAGCTCCCTGGGGGGTGGACAGGCTGGACGGACTGGATGCCGGGAGCGTGGGGCTGGTCTGTGTTGGACAGTCCTCAGCTAGGAAAGAGGGGTCTGGAGTCTTACAGCTGCTGTCCACAGTCTGAGAGTCTGGCGAAGACTCTCTGGTGTCCCGCAAAGGTGCCAAAGAGGGTGGAGGCGTGTGGGGTGGTGAGGAGGAGGGTGGGAGCACACTGGTGGAGGAGGATGAGGATGAGGAAGAGGAGGAAGAACAGGGTGCAGGGCCAGCCTGACCAGTATGTGGACTGACTGACTTGCTCCCATCTCCAACAGCTGACTGAACATCTAAGGAGGCTCCACCCCATCCTTCAGACATGGCTTTTGATTGGCTGCCATCTCCAGCCGCCAACCCCCCAGCTCCTTTTTCTCTCGTCTTCTTGGCCAGGCGACGACGACGCTTGGTTGCCAGAGATGATGAGGGAGAGGAGGCGGAGGAGGAGGTGGATGTGATGGAGCTTGGTTTTGTCTTCTTGGATTTCAGTCCTGCAGGACTGGTTAAGGACGATGGTGGTGCAGCCAGGCTGCTTCGCTTTCCCATACTAGTCAAATCTTTACTGCGGCTGCCCAGTGACAGCGGCTCAGAGCAAGGCTTGAGGAACGGAGACCTGCTCTCATTGTCCCTGCAGAAGACTACTGCAATTGAGCCACCCACCACAGAGCCCCCAGCACCACCCCCTGTACCTCCTGACCCTAGGAGGTCCATGCCCAGTTTTCCAGAGCCAACTGAAGCCCCTGTGGTGCTGCTCACACCCTCTCGAACCAGCACAGACACTTTGGACTGCAGTTTGCCTTTTCGACTGGCACCGCCCTCTTTCTTGGATTTGCCAGAGCGGCCCAATTCCTTTCTGCTTCCCTTTTCCCGCTCTTTGTCCTTTCCCATCTTCCTGGCTCGCTTTGCTGAGGGGAGACCAGATGAGATGGAAGCAGAGCCTGAAGTGACCGTCAGTGAAGAGAGGCATTTGTTTTTAGTTCTATTGGAAGAGGAGGAGGATGATTCAGATTGGCCAATTTTCTTTAAAGCGCGGGACTTCTTTTTCGGGTGATGTCGTCCAGTCTTGGGAGTAGTTTTAGTTTTGGGGCTGGGGACGGGGGGTTCTGGAGGCAGGGCAGCAGGAGGTGTATCCTCCAAAGATGGGTAGTCAGAGTCCAAAGCTTCACCATCCAAAGACAACACGTCAATCTCCAGTTTGTCTGAATAGTGGTCTGACTCGTAGCTGTGATACCTCGGTGGTGAGAGCGACTGTGATCGACTATGACAGCTTCCTTGATCCTCCACCTCTCCGGCTGAGTGCCATTTTCTCTTCTTCTTCCTCTTGTGGGGCTTGTCAGATTCCTGCGTGGGCCGACAGGGAGAGGTTGGGGCGAGCCTTGGGGAGCCAGGTACGGTGGTGGTGGTTGTGGTGGTGGTGACAGTGATGGTTCTCTTGATGGCAAAGAGGTCAGACCCGTTGAGGTCTTGAATAGATGGCGGGACAACAGGACGACCATCCCGTCGCCGCTCCCTGTCTCGCTGCCTGTCTCTATCACCCTCCCTCTTCTCCCTGCTTCTTTTGGACCTCTTTGAAATGCAGCGCTCTCTGCTGCTTGAATGTTGTCTTCCTTTCCTTTCTCTCTCCTTCTTTTGAAAGCTAGAGTCTCGAACTCTTTCATCTCTTCTATGGCTATTGGTACGATTTTGTTCTCTCTCTCTTCCTCTGTCTCTTTCTCTTTCTCTCTCCCTGTCTCCATCTCTGTCCCTGTCTCTAACTCTGTCCCGGTCTCTGTCTTTATCTCTGTCCCTCTCTCTATGTCTTTCTTCAGACAGGCTTGAAAAGGAGTGTCTCGTGTGGCCCCCTCTTCCTGAAGAGTTACAGGACCGGGAGGCCTCTGGGCTGCTGTGACGTCTTTTCTTCATCTTCCGGCTACTGCTCCTGCTGCTCCTCGTTCCTTTAACCTCCTTGTGCCCTCGCTCTTTTTCTTTGCTCCTCTCCTGACCTCCCTCTTTGTCCTTCCTTCTCTTTTTTCTTCTCTCCTCCTTCTCCCCAGCCTTTCTGTCCTTGTTTTTCTGCTGGTCGCAGTCCTTGGAACTCTTGGAGGACTTGCGGTTCTTACTTCCTTGCTCTACAGGAGGTGTGAGAGGGGAAGAGGGTGTAGAAGTTGGAGGATGGGAGGGAGGAGGCGGTGGCTGAGGCGAGAGTGGCGAAGAAGCAGGAAAGGAGAGATACCTTTCCTTTCGCCTGCTGACCAGCTTCCTCCTCAGATCCTCCACTCCTACCACAGGCTCATCCTCCGGATCCCCGTCCACCTCCCAGTTGCCCTCTGTACGCACGGACACAAAGCCATCCCCGTCCAGCACGCGGAGGATGCGCTCTGGCTTTGAACCAAAGAAGGAGATGCTGGGAGAATTAAGGGGGAGGATGTCACCAGCTGGTCTCTTATTGCTTCCATCTCTGTCAGCAGCCCCAACTATCTCCCCCTCTTCTATCTCAGAGTGATCAGAGTCAGCACTATCCCTCTGCTCTCCAGCTTTGGTGGTGCTACAGTCCACTCTCCTCCTCAGAGGGAGCTGGGTGGCCAATCCAGGACTTGGCAGGTCAGTCAAGGTGTCAGTGGAATCTGGAGGTTCTTCCTCCTTCTCCTCCTCATCCCCTCGCTCAGCGTTCCTCTTCACTCCCCTCACTTTGCCACTCCTGTCATCAGAATCTGATGCTGGAGAACCAGTGGGGTCAAAGGGGTCATATTTCTCACCTTCTCCCTCCTCCCCCTTCACTCCCTCAGTTGGATGGAAAGGATCATACATCTCCCTTTTCCTGCACTCTTCTTCACAATCAACACTTGGCTGCACTGAAGTGTGAGGGAAGGAATCTGACGTGGTGGTGTTGGATGTAGGTGTGGAGAGAAGCTGGGTTGCTAGAGAGGCAGAAGTGGAGGACACCCTGGCCACCTCTGCCCTGTGGGTCTGACCCTTTACATGGTTCTCATAAACTGATAAGTTGGCACAGACAGAGGAGGACGGCGACAAGGGTGAAGATGGATCAGATGAAGGAGATGACAGAGACAAGGAGGGTGAGCGGGGAGGAGGGCTCCTGGCAATCTCTCTAACTCCACTTGGGGAAGAGGAGGCAGCAGGCCTCCTTTTGAAGCCTGATGCTGGAGTCAAGTCCATGGGCCAGGAAAACTGCTGATGCAGAAGTCAGACAGAGGGACCTGGAGGATGGTGGAGACAGGCACAGCCACGGCAGTAAAATGGAATCCAGGAATAAACCTAGTAGAAAGGACAGGACACATGCAGTCTTTATCTTACAATGGAATGTCTGTGGATGAAGAGTAAAAGACTGGACATCTGACAATATTTATGAACTCATGACTGCAGGCTGTGATGCTCACAGTTCAAGTGAATTTAGATTTTATGTCACAGCGTGCATGTGTAGAAACACGGACACATCCTCACAGAAACAGGACGTGTGTGGCTTTAATGTGAGGCTGGCTTTGGGAGTCAGTGCAGGTAAAAACAAAGTGTGTGAGGTCAGCTACACATTAAAACAACGAATGTCCACTGAGCATGCTCAGTTCAGCCAACAGGCCTGTAATCATGAAAACTGCTCTTTAATGTAACGTTGTGAAAAGGTTATTTCAGTGTTGTTGTATTGTCAGTGACTGTTCACTTCTCTGTGTGCTGCTTGTTCACTCGGTGTTACTAGCTCTTGTTGCAGGGAGGTGAACGTCTCTGCTCAGTCTGTTAGCCTTGTGTTGACGCTCGGGGCTGGGGTGACGCCGCCGGCTGTCCGGCTCAACATGTTCGGAGCTAACGCTGTACATGTTGACTACAGGGTTAAAAATCCGGGTTCTCTCTGCTGATACATGAACGCTGAATGATGAAAAGACGTCCAGCTCCTGTGAGGATGTGTCGGGAAAACATATTCAACTGGCTAGCTGGCTAGTTTAGCTTCCAGTGGCTAGCTAGCTAAAGACAGTATGTGTCGGCTGGTGAGTTACCTTCAGTCCGCTGATGAGCAGCCTCGGCTCAAAGCCTCCGCTTCGCATTAACTGGGAACTCTTGTCTCTTTTGAAGACATTAAATCGACCGTTCAAACATACCATACACTCCTTTTTGCCATTTTAAAACCGCAACAGCACCCCCATTCCATCAATCGCCGCCATCTTCCTTCCCCTCAAACCGGACGACAAAGAATGATGGGAAACTGAGTCCAAGTCCTGTGCGCGGCCACAGTCACTGCTCCGTCTCTGCTTTTATTATCTAATTTATTCAAATTCAAACAAGAGAACATTAGAAAATTAAACATCAGCAATAAACTAAAACATCTTACAAACAGAAGTCATTCCATTCATTTCAGAGGTTTTGTCTGGATTAGATTTAAAACGTTCAGAGTCACTCCAAACATCGAAATTAAACTATGGAGCCTGCATTGTGTCATCTGAATAACTACAAACCTTACAATGGTGAATTTTTATCAGCTGATCAATTATTTAAAAAAAAAAGAAATATTAAGAACTAATGAACTCAAAGTGTATTTAAATTATGCAAAAAAAACCCTGAAAAACCCGATCATTTAAAATTATGTTCTGATAACTGATTTTTAAGATGGAATTTTGGTTCCAGTATTGTGATTGGTCTAATTTAAAGACATCTCTCTCATTTTAAGATGTAAAACAGCTGCACGACCTACAAATATCATTACACAGATTGTCCTTTTGTATGGAAGTCCTAAGCTGTCATGCATTCATACATTTTAAGCATTCTGAATTAGCTGCAAAGCCCTAAGAGACGTATTGGAGCAGCCTGATAACAAAGAGTTACAATAGTCCAGCCTAGAAGTAACAAATGCATGGACAAATTTTTCTGCCTGATTTTTGCAATGTTACATAGGTGAAAAAAGATCCTTGTTTTATGTGGACGTTAAAGGACACATTCTGATCAAAGATAACTCACGGCTTAGATGAAGAAATTACTGAAGTAATTTGATGAAGGTCGATGGGAGAAAAACAGTCTAAATATATATCGGGTTTTACAACTGTTTCCAAACTTGCTGTGTAAGAATGCAGATCGGTGCCTGTTGAGGGCAAGAGGTGATGAATTTTGTCTCTAATAGTTATAATTTTATCATTAAAGAAGCTCATGAAATCATTGCTACTTAGACCTAAAGGAATAGATGGCTCAATTGAGCTGTGGCTCTCTGTTAGCCTGGCTACAGTGCTGAAGAGAAACCTGGGGTTGTTCTTATTTTCCTCTATTAATGAAGAGTAATAGACTGCTCTGGCACTACGGAGAGCCTTCCTGTATGTTTTAAGATTATCTTACCAGACTAAACGAGATTCTTCCAGTTTAGTGGCACGCCATTTGCGTTCAGATTTCTGTGCCTCTTGCTTTAATTTGCGAGTCTGCTGTTTTTACCACTAACCTTCTTTGTTTAATTATCTTCTTTTTCAGAGGTGCAATAGAGTCGAGAGTCCTTTATAGCAAGCCTACAGCACTATCAACAAATGCATTGCAATTGCATTGGAACATTTTCCTGCTCCTCTAACATTGCTACACTGACTGAGTTTCCGGCAATGATTTTATATATGATTTTAGTATACTGTTTCTCAACAAAACAAAGTTTCTTTAGCTTTAGATATGGAGAAAATTATCCTGTTATCTCTGCGTAACAACATTTGTTATTTTGACATAATGACATAACTTGAGATCTTGAGAAAACAAATGAAATTAACTCGTTATCACAAGAAAACAGGAATTACATTTACATTTAGTCATTTAGCAGACGCTTTTATCCAAAGTGACTTACAAAAAAGAGAAACAATCATGGTACAGTGTGACTAGGACATGTTAGTGCAGCAGTAAGTTCTGTGACAGTACTAGAGGGATAGATTTAGCATGTCCAGTTGTTGGTAGTGTTGTAGAGGAGGTCCTCTCTGAAGAGCTGGAGGTCTTCAGGAGTTTTTTAAAGGTAGAGAGGGACGCCCCTGATCTGGTAGGAACTGGTAGTGCGTTCCACCAACAGGAAACAACAGACGAGAAAAGTCTGGATTGCCTTGAGTGAACGGGTGGCAGAGCCAGGCATTCATTGGAGGAGTGCAACAGAAGTGAGGTAACATATGCCTTTCTAAGGGCATCCAAGTAGGTGGGTGCAGAACCGGAGACTACATTGTAGGCGAGCATTAGCGATTTGAATTTAATGTGGAGCAGGGTAACGTGACCTTTTGGGTTGATTAAAAACCAGACACGCCGCCGCATTCTGGACTGTCTGGAGAGGTTTCACCGTGCAGGCTGAGAGGCCCGTCAGGAGGGCGTTACAGTAATCAAGTCTTGAGATGACCACAGCCTGTATTAGTAATTGAGTAGCATGTTGAGTCAAGTAAGGCCTGATTTTACTTGTGTTGTGAAGTGCAAAGCAGCGTGACTGTGCAACGGAGATGACATGATTAGAGAAGGTTAGTTGGTCATCAATCATGACCCCTAAGTTTCTCACCACCCTGGTGGGGGCAAGACACAGGGAGTCAATTTTGATGTTGATGTCGTGATGTATTGTAGGTTTAGCTGAGTGGAGCAGCAGTTCAGTTTTTGAGAGGTTCAGCTTGAGGTGATGTGCCTTCATCCATGTGGAGATATCTGAGAGGCATTCAGAGACCCGTGCAGAGACCGAGGGGTCCTCAGGAGGAAATGACAGATAGAGCTGAGCGTCATCTGCATAGCAGTGATAGGAAAAACCACGTGAGCGGATAATAAGACCCAGGGAGGTGGTGTGAATAGCAAATAGAAGGGGCCCTAGCACCAAACCCTGTGGCACCCCTGTGATGAGATCTGGATGACTGTCTAAGCCAGTATCCGCTGAATGAGCTCCCTGTGAGATTAAAATGTATAAATGCATCACTGTTTAGGGCTTCCATCATTTTGCAGTACTTATTCTACACTATTTAGTTCTGTCTAGTTAAGCAAAATTAACATATATTTACCATCATTTCATCACATTTTCAATATTTGAAACACAAGAACACAGAACATGATTATTGACAAACTGATTTTATTTCAAAACTGATTAAACAAAGCAAGTACTGCATATATAAAGCATCAAATATACACTTGGTAATCAGAAATATGACACAAGTATGCTTTATTGAATCTCTAGATGCTTTAAATGATGTGCTGAAAGACAACCAAAGCTTTTCTCACTAATTTGTACAAGCAGAACCAAAAGCAGAACTTTTACAGCTAAGACATCGCATTGTCAAGGAACAATGGCAGAAGGTACCACATCATGTCAGCTTGAGTCTTTGGACCCAGTTGTTCCACAGCTGAACAGGTTCATACAAATGTTAACAATTTGTAGCTACAGTGATGACTTGATAAGAGACTTTTTACCATCCAGTACCCTCACAATGACCAACCAGTCTGACCAGCAGTGACACAGGGAATCTAGAAAGAGATGTCCCTGAAGGTAAAAGATGACAATTTAATCACACACAGTTTGACACTTTGTGCAAAAAAGAAAGAAAGAAAAAAAAAAGGAAGGAAAAAAAGGAAAAAAAGGAAAAAAAAAACATCTGTATCATGCAAAAGCAGAATGTTTACTGGTAACTTCCATCCAATGTAATACTGATGATGAATGAACCCATCAGCCTCAGTATTCCTGCATTTCTTTCATACTACCTTGTATGGCAGGGTAGTAGATATGGCGTGAATAGATAATAAATATACCTGCAGAGCTCCTGAAGTTACATGCACAAAAGAAATTACACAAAGTTTCTAGTGCACTAAAGAAATGAAGCTTGTGTAGTTCCATGTATTTAGGTTGGCAGCAGAAGGCCATTATGTCACATCTCCTCTGTGCAGAACAATAACAGATAGAAAATCATTGTCACTGAACCTGAATGTGTCTGTGGACTATGACCACAGTTTCTAACGTGCTCCCAGTGCACATGAAAAACTGTGCAATGTCTTCTGCAGGTCATTTCTGGAGCTCCATGCATACAGTACACGCAGTAGCTTATCAAAACTCTCGTTCAACTGAATACATCTTTATTCACCAAAAATAACAGTAACTCACACAAATAACAGCAACGCAAAGAAATGTAACAAAGCAGATCAAGTGATTTTACAACCTGCTGTCAGAGCTGCAGGAAGACTTTGAAAACATAATGTAATTCAGACATAAAAAAAAAACAGGATCATAATGTCCGTTTTGTGCACATTCAGGATTTGTTTTGGTTTTGTTCTTCTGCAGCCATTAAAGGCTGCTTGGAACTGAGTTTCCCCTCAAAGTCTAAAAGTTTCCTTCTAAGACTCAAAAACATGAAACTGCAGATGTGTTGGGACAATCATCCCAATTTTTCAGTTTTGATTACACCAATAAAGCCTCTAACCAGCAGCTTGCATGAACACACCAACTTAAAGCTGAAAGAACACAAACACAATAAATAAACAGTCAGTGCTGAATGTAACAGTCAGTTTGTGTGTTTGTAGTTTTGTATGTGTAATGATGACATAATGATGTTTCTGACCTATCAGCTGAGACACCTGCTAACACCTCCACCTCTTCCTGCTGCCACTCTGAAAGTAAACGTAAAACACCCCTGTCAGAAGAATCACTAACATTTAGCTAACATTCAGCTAGCTTAGGTAGCTATAATGTCAAAACATGAGCTGTGTCCCAGCTCTATGCTGATATACTGTCACTACTATCCCATACTAATCAAAGATCCATCCAAGTCCATTTGGCTGTCTGTGCGCTTTACTTTGACAAAGTCTGGCGATATTTTAAAAAGAAAAGATTGTATAGTGCCTTTTAATCCTTTAAACTGAGTCAACGCTGCAGATTGTATCATTCTAAAACTGTAAATTATGTCCATTTGTAGAATACCAACTAAAAAAAATAGCATACTACAAAGATGAGTATACAGACCATACTGTATACATTAAGCATGTAGTATGGAGCTGGGGCACTCATGCTTCACTTCATTCTTGCTGCTCTGTTTGCCAGGACAATGGGAAGACCCATATGCACCTTTCAGTGCTCTGTGTGTAAGCAGCAACCTTAAACATAGCTGATGATCATAATTTGCATTTGAAAACACATGATAGATTTGAGGGCAGTATTTGGCACGTTATGATTTGGTACTTTCATCCTCTACTGACCTCAGAAAGACCACAACCAGGACGGAACTATCTGTGATACATACCACATGGAATTTTGTCTTTAAACTCCCCTTCCTGGCTCAAGCACATGTACAATGCTGTCAGAATAAAAGACATACAGTACATCCTGTGTTAGAACTCTTCACCCCCTCTCCAGTGGCAGAAGAGGCAGTGAAAGAACGTGAAACAGGGAGGAAGAAGTAGAGTTGTTTGGGACTAGCAACAGTGTATGGTGGAACAGATCAAATTAAACCCTTTGTTCTCATCAACACTTTTTGCTTAAATAGTCACTCTAATTCACCACCTTGATCTCTAGAGGAGTCTAGGAGTGGAGCTAGGAGGAGCAGCTGGACAAAGAGAGGCATCTCCTGCTCTCAGACCAGTCCAGCATCCTTGGCCATCTGATAAAAGGCGCCTCTTTGAGCGATGAGATTGGAGGGAGAGTCGAATTCTGCCATCTCTCCCCTGTCCAGCACCAGGACCCTGGAGGAGCCAGAACACCACAAAGAAGTGTGAGAACTACATCTACTAGCATAGTCAGCATTTGTGACCATGACCACTGTCAGCTGCATGAACAGGTTCACATTCATACAAATAGTATTCTGTAATGACTGTTAACGTGTGGTGTACAGTACCTGGTGTAGTCCATGACGGTGTTAAGGCGATGAGCTATTGTCAGGACGGTGCAGTCCTCAAACTGGGAGCGGATAGTAGACTGGATTAGGTTATCTGTCTCCATGTCCACAGCTGCTGTGGCCTCATCTAGAACCAGGATCTTGGTTTTTCTCAGCAGAGCTCTGGCCAGGCACAAAAGCTGTCGCTGACCCACACTGGAGGGAAAACAGAGGGGTGCTTACACAAGCTGAACAGCTAGCAAGTGCATGCAGCAGTACAAAGGGTTAAGAAAAGTGTGTGGATGCTTTTTTTGTCCAGTGAATCAAACACTGAAGAGTGTTAAAATACAAAAATACAGTGTTAAGTTTGCAACAGCCAACAGCATTAACAGCAGTGTGTTTATGTCTGGTTCACCTGAGGTTCTCTCCTCCTTCACTACACTCATGGCTGAGTTTGTTGGGCAGGCCGGACACAAAGCTCTTGAGATGGGAATACTCCAGAGCCCTCCAGACTTCCTCATCAGAGTAGCTGTCAAAAGGATCCAAGTTCATCCTCAGAGAGCCTGAAAACAGCACCGGGTCCTGAGGAGGGAGAGGGTCAACCGTCTGTATAAGGCTGCATTGTAATGGATACAATGAGGCCGTATGAAGTTTTGCAGTTGAATATTTTTTATTTACATGTTGACATTCACATCAAATCTGTTTGCTTCAGGTAAAACAGAACCTGGTGCGCTTTCCTGATAAGTGCAATTTCATCTGGACTGGTCTAAAAAGTTGTCGATGTGGATTGAACAACCAGATGAAGACCGCTTGAACAGGGTGGTCTCTCTGGTGTAAAGGCAAACAAGCCAACCACAAGATTTTATTCAGGAAGTGATCTTATAATTGATCTGTGTAAGCCATGTATATGCTTATACAAATCATTTGGTAACCATGGTAACACAAACAGTACCACTGCAGACTGTTCAGGTGTCTTTTAACTCAACACGTTCTTTTGCGTCCTCGGCACTCACCTGTGGTATGATGGTGATTCTGGAGCGGAGCTGATGGAGGCCCAGCTGAGCAATGTCCACCCCATCAATGAAGATGTGGCCCTCGGCCGCCTCGATGATCCGGAACAGCCCCAGTGTAAGGGATGACTTCCCGGCTCCAGTGCGTCCAACAATCCCCACCTGACAAATGATGGGATGACAGGATGTTATATAGTTTACAAAGAATGGAATAAAATATATCAAATACATTTAGTTTATCTCTTATTTTTTGTAATTAACAACTTATTATCCTTTCGTTCAGATTGCCCATGTCTTCTGCTACAAAACATTAAAGTCCATCACAGAAGACAGAAAAAGCTCAAATATTTGAACTTTAGATGGCGATGCAGTCCGTCATTACCATTGATAATATTCTCTGTCAGCCTCACCTCATTTTACTGTCATGTTCTCATCCACTAACATGATATCTGGTTTGCCATCTGCCTGTGAATGCAGCATTCCAGGCCACAGACATACTGTCCACATACATACAGGGACACTGAGAGTAGTGATGGAAATGCAGACCTTCTCTCCTCCGGTAATGTTGATGGAGATGTTGCGAATGGCCGGGTTCAGATCATGGCGGTATCGAAGGCTGAAGCCTCTGATGTCTATGCAGCCTTGAGTGGGCCACCCTGACGGGGGACTGGAGGACTCGTGTTTCCACTCGGCCTGTTGGTCAGAGGATACACATAAAAAAAGCCATAAACACAAACAAGCATCTCTGTGACTATGTTTAGAATTCATATTGTGTATTTAGACATGGAGCTGTTATACTACATAAATTATATATACTATACATTAACAGCAGTAAAATTCTTGTAGAGTTCAGATCTAGACACCGAATCAGTGCTACATTATTATATGTTGTTTTAATTATTATTATAATAATTACTGATGTATGTGTGATCAGCTGACCAAGGTGGAGGTAGGTGCAGGTTAATGTTTAATATTTAATATTTTATTGATTTGATTTCTAAGACCTTGATAAGTTTGATTGTTTTGTCATTTTTATTTATAAAACATAAAACAAGTTTCCAACGTTAGACTGAACAGACGTCTCTGATGTGTGATTGGCATTCATCAGTCTAATTAGTAGTGGCAAGTGACAGCTCCATTGCTGGACAGTGAGGAACTGTCACAGGTGAAATATTTGGATGATTTATTAGAAGTGAGAAAGAAATAAAAATGTGTGCAGCCAGAATTTGAAGCATGAGTGGACAAAACTGTAAAAAGTGAGAGTGAAACAGCAGCGATCCATGTATTTATTCACTACACATATATTTGTTAACTACACACACTTTACTGTTACAGCTGCTCATGACACATTCATCAGCTCACGGCATCATAAACTCTACGTCTGTGATGCACCACCGGAACTCAGAGAGCAAAGAGGAGCTGGTTATTGAGTGGATCTGTGTATTGTGGATGCTCATTCAGTCATTCATTCATTCATGCATGTTCATGTTATTGATATTCAGTCGGTGTGTAGCACAAACAAACTTCTCTTTTGTTTTCTTCCTTTGTTGAACTCAATGAGAGTCACTTGTGATCTCACACACCTTTGCACAGTTCCATAGCAGGTTATAGCAGAAAATATGTGCTGTGTCATCATTTTATTTGCATCTAATTATCACTATCCATTGAGAAAAGTCTGAATACACTCTCCAGCTGTTATCTGATGTTTTGTTTCAATCCAGCACCACAAATAAGTAAACTCCCTCTAAAGGTTTGACCCTGGATTCTTGGTTCTTTGTACCTCTTTCTCGGTGTCACTGTACTCTTTCACTTTCTCCACGGCCACTATGTTGGTCTCCACATCAGAGGACATCCTCACCAGCCAGGTCAGAGAGGCAGTCAGCTGCACAAAGCAAAGCAGTGTGGGTATTTTTCAAGTTCAACTCATCTTTTGACTCATGACAACAGTCACATTTATACATGCACATTGTTTGATTTGGTTTGCTTTGAGATTTCTGTCTCCAGCACACAATGGAGGTGAAAAAAGTCATTTTGAATTCAACTCAAAAGGTGTGTGTCTTTCTAAAGATCAGCAATCCTTAATGTCACGTGTGAATTGCTACGATACTCAAGTTAATACAAATGAGATTTGTATTAACTAAAACCATATGGGGTTTTAATAAATGTCACTTCTTTAATATAAGGAGCAGTTGTTGATGGAGGTGAAGAAGGTGACTATGATGTCTACCTGGAGGGCGTAGGAGATAGACAGCCCCATGATGCCTGGACTGAGGCTCTCTCTGGCTATGACGGCAAACAAAGCAGCAAATGTCACGATGAAGTTTCCTACAAACTCCAGACGAACTGCCAGCCACCTACACACACAGATTCACAGACATGATGAGGAAAGAAGGCATATTTAGTAAAGAGGAAACATTTATAGATCAAAACAGCTTTCTACACTCACTGCAGCAGGCAGTGTGGGAAGACAGAAGTAGTAGTGTCACCAACCTGTTTGCTACTATGCTTGGGTAGTAAGCCTTCTGATTGTGGTCCACCCGCTGGTCACTCTCACAGATGAAGCGCTCCTGTTCACCAAACGCTCGGATGACGGAGGTGCCCAGCAGTGTTTCATTGAAGTGGGTGTAGATGGGTGAGCGGCTGACTGACTCCAGACGCTTCAGCTGGCGAGATGATGCCACATAAAACCTCTGGACAGAGGAAGGACAGAGACATCTCACAACTTTAGTAATATCTAATAACCAGTCAGAATTAAACATGATCCAGATAAAAGCAGCAGGACAGTGACACTTTGTTTTTTACACCCACAGCAGATCAACAGTCACATGACCTCCCATAGGAAGGAAAAGAACGTCCAACTAACCTGCACAAAAAAGTAGAGCAGGCCGAGAAAGGGAATGATGATCGCTACCAGCGGTGTGGCAACCAGGATGACAACACAAGCACCCAACACATTGAACATGGAGCCCATGAACATCTTAATGATGCTGGGGATTACTGAGTCAATGGTGTCCATCTCCTTGGCAAAGCGGTTCACCAGGTTGCCGCTAGGGGTTCGTTCAAAGAAGGACATGGGTGAGCGCAGGACGTCATACAGCATGGACTGGTGGAGGTAGCGGGACGCCAGGATGCCCCCGATGGACATGGAAAGAGAGTAACCAAAGACTGCTACACCTGCAAGAGTTTTATTGATTTGCAGAATATGTCAGAAACGGGATAGAATATTCAGAAGGACATTTTCATGGGTGTATGATCAGCTGTCAGATGGAACGTTGGTGTGAGTGGATGTATGTTCAGTGAAGGCATGAATGACACAGAAACAACTGCTGCATGTCAGTACAGTTCTTTTCATAATCTCTCATGCCCCTCAGCTTTAATGTGCAGTTTCTGTATTGTGTATCTGCTACCCCCCACCTCACCCTACCTCACCCCTCCTCACCCTGGGACACGCCGAGTGCACCATACACCCCGAGTCTCATCTGTCTGTTAGGCTGCGTGCCGTTAACCACGGGGTCGTCGGTCCACAGGCTCAGCCAGTAGTTGGAGAACAGGGAGAGCAGGTGATGGGTGAGGAACAGCAGCAGACTGATGAAGGACAGAAGAACTCCGATGGCTTTCAGATAGGCCCAGAACACAGACAGTCTGACCTGTGGAGGGAAGAGAGACCAGCTGCACTTAGGCTGTGTTTGGGACCATCATATACTGCTAATGTTAATATGTGATGAAGAATTCTTTGCTCTGATGTGGTGGAGCATGTCCAGACTCTACCTACCCGTCCAGTGCTGGCCTTGTCAGCCTCTGTCAGCTTGCCCACCTCAGGATTCTTGGTGTTCTTACTCAGTACTTTGGCCTCCTTGTCCTTCTGGGCCAGTTGGGACACACTGCTGTCACCCGGACTGCAACATGAAGCAATTTACAGAAACAACTTGTTCTGGTCATGGTGAAATAAACACTTAAGTAATGAGCCTGAAGGGTTTGTTCTCAGTGATTTAACAGAATTTGTAGCACTCAATAAATTTCTCATACTAAGGAACTGAAGACCTGATTAAAGTCTGCATTTTTACATCAACTCTGAAAAATGAATTACGATAATTTAGCCAAGATGAGATGACAAGAGCATGCATGATCTTGTTGAGCTCGGGTCAAGAAGAGACTTGATTTTTGAGATCTCATAGAAAAAGAATACGTACAAACTGACAATGAATTACTCTGTCTGTGTATCTAAAGCCTGATTTCTTATTTCTCTGTGCTGTAGAGCGCCAATGTTGTCCAGTTCCACTCACCTAACAAGAGGAGTTGCAGAGCCGTTCTCTAGTCCTTTGGCTACAGTCTTTGGTTCAGATTCTGAAGGAAGGAAACAAAACATCTGCAACCACTGCAACAAACAACTAAGATACAGTAAATATTCATGAAGCAGATTTCATCACAACTCTAGTTCTTTAACTCTCCGTGTTTAGATTGAGGAAAATAAAAAATACTTTGTAAACTTAGCTGCATATCTAAATTTCCACAAGACACACAATCATCAAGACTCTGTAAAGTGCAGTGTGCCTCACCACTGTTGTCAGTGTGCTCGACAGCACTGTATGTCCGCAGAAACTCGGAGAAGGCTCCCTCTTTGGCCATGAGCTGCTGATATGAGCCCATCTCTGTGATCTCTCCCTCCACCATCACCAGAATCAGGTCGGCCTGGGGCAGGTAGCTCAGCCCGTGGGTAACCAGCACACGAGTCTGCACATATCCATACACATTTAACATGCTTGTGTGGTGGTGATTCCTGTACCATTTCAGTAAACCATCAATCTCAGAACCCATTGGCTATCATCTGCTCATGACCTAGCCTGGTTTCTTTTGTGGCCAGCAGAAAATGGACAGTGGGTGTCTGGGCCAAGACTTCCGCTGCAGTAACTTGATATGTGAGATTGATGCAGGAGAAACATTCTGCTAATCTCTATAAACAGATATCTGCATATGGATGCAGTAAAAGCTGTAAAAAAGCTAAACTGCCGTCAGATGAAACAGTTGTCGTTGCTTCACCTGTTTGCGTTGATACTGTGCCTGTCTATAACAACAAAATCAATCAGTGTGAATAATTAGCAACAAGCAGCAAATTGAAAATATGAGAGATCTCACACACACACACACACACACACACACACACACACACACACACACACACACACACACACACACACACACACACACACACACACACACACACACACACACACACACACCTTATCCTTCAGCAGTCCCTGTGGACCGATGACTTGTTCAAAGATGTGTTTTCCAACATGAGCGTCGACGGCAGACAGCGGGTCATCCAGCAGGTACACAGCACGGTCACAGTAAACAGCCCTGGCCAGGCTCACCCTCTGCTTCTGACCTCCAGACAGATTCACTCCCTGTACAGAAGAGAGACAGAGAGAAAGACATGCATGCAACTTCATCCATCAGGCAAGTGCTCCTGGTTGTCCCAAAAACGACTGTCTTGACTTCTTGATCCCAGAAAAGTGCTTTAAATGCACCTTCAACAGGTAGCAGCAGCTGTATCACTCTGCAGATAAACAGACTCGTGCGTTGATACCTTCTCTCCAATCTCCGTCTCGTCTCCAGCAGGAAGAATCTCCAGGTCAGGCTGGAGGGCACATGCCTCCACCACAGACTGATACCAGGCCTCCCTCCTCTCCTGACCAAACATTATGTTGTCTTTCAGTGTGGCATTCTGGATCCAGGCCTGCTGGGGAACGTAGGCCACCCAACCCTGTGAAGCAACGCACACCGAACACACACGTTGCCAATTTCATGTGTGTAATGATGTCAGACAGAATAACAAACAAGAAAACTGACTGACTGCTTATACCATCACTGGTGGAACTCTGAGATAGAGTGCACTTTATGTAGAAGAATTGTAGTGAAATAATACCTGTTCTACTTTAAGCCCTGAAAATCTGACAATATGACAGCATGTTGGAAGAGCAGCAGACAGAGAGGTTTCAGTGCACGCTGTCTCACCTTGACAGTCACAGTTCCTTCTAGTTTGTCCATCTCTCCGAGCAAGGCGGAGAGAAGCGAGGACTTTCCTGAACCCACGTGTCCCACCACGGCCACCAGAGAGCCTTCTGTGATGGAGACATTGAGCCTGCAGAAACACAGCGAGATTTAACAGTTCACTTCCAGATGAGGAAAAACCAGGTTCATTTACATAGCCTAAAAAAAGACATCTAATATTGTTAATATTGATATTGTGGGAGAAAACACATCAGAAAAATGAAAGCAACTGAGTGTAATATTCTTATCATATAGATATGATGGCACTCTGGTTTCCTTGCTGTAACATTCACGTTTCTTTAGGAAACGATCTCAGCATGGACAAAAGAAACCATTCCAGTGATGAACAACTCCTTCATTTATCTTTTAAATGAAGCTGTGTGTTGTGTGTTTTGCATGTTAATGCTCTGAAAGTTCTTGAGGAAAGATGACACATACTTCTTGAGTGTTGGTGATTCAGTTCTGGACCAGCTGAAAACTCCATCCACGATGGAGATACTGTGCGGGGCTGAGGAAGAAAGAAGAGCTGCATTTATATACCTGCCTACACAGAAAGCACAGGACAGAGGATCTACACAGCATGATGAATATACAATTCTGAGAGGAGAGGAGAGGAAAAAAGAAAAGACTCACAGCTTGCTGATGCTTTGTGCTCCACACTGTCTTCCTGCAGCTCCTCGTGTGATAGAAACACTCTCAGTCGCTTCAAGGACACACTGGCCTGAAGACAAACACAGACGGAGTAAAACCCACAAGGACCGACACCTGAACCTGGATTAGTCACTGTGTGACTGTACAAGCAGTTTATATCTGCACACTCTGAATCCTAAAGACAACAGAAAGACTTCCTGCCAATATTCATCAAGTCATTTTAAACTTTACTGACATTATTAGCTCACAGCAGGCTGCCATCCACTCATCCAAATTGTCACCATGCTTCACAGCACGATAAAAGTTCACATGAAATATGTAACACAATAAAGGATTTGTGCACATAAATTACTGATGAACAGATTTGTCCCTCTGCACTGTAATGACACCTCTCTTTAAAACTGTGTGAACCAGGACAAAATAAGAACTGTTCTAGTGCAGACTCAGATGGTTGCTGTGGTCCAAGGGTGGATAATATCACCGCAGCCTGCCCAGGCATACCTCATCCTCCTGGTTGCCCAAAGATGGTATTGGAGTTGCCCTGGGTGTTGTGCCCTGGTACACCTGTTTGCAGCGTTTATTCGAACTAAAACATACTTCCAATTGATTTGCTTTTTTTTTTACATGAACTGTATAATGCTGCCATTACCATGTTACAGTCTTTTCTGTAGTAATGTGATTTCTAAAATATCATATGCAACACACACGGTGTCTGTAACGGAGTATGGTATTAAAGAAATCATAATTTCATAATTAGATTTCTCTTGGAGAACGCTGATTTCTCAGCTCTGTATATCAGTGACAGACATTGTTCCAGGAACCAGTCTCATCTGAAGAACTGTGAACACCATCGCCCTCAGCAAGGTGAAGGCTGAAGGCAAAGTCAAATAATGAACTTCTCCACACCTTAGGTCTAACTACATGAAATCAGACATGAAAGGTCTTACAATGTAAACAAAGGCACACTAACCTGCACCATACTACTGATGACCATTGGCAGCATGTTGAGAGGAAAGCGGAGGATGTTGAAGAGCGCCAGTGACACGAAGGCTTTCTGAGCATCAAGCACGTTGTGTTCGTCGATCAGCACATACACAGTAAAGGTAGACAGGGCAACCTGCACAGTGACCAGGAGGAGGGACAGACATCACAGAGAGACACAGAGCTGAGAATGTGTTCTGATGATATGTGTTTCTGTTTGCATTAAATGAGATGCCAAATATAATTTATCTACAAAATGAAGTACATGATGCCATGTCCAGATGATGAGCTCCTGTGAAATTTTGACACAAACTATGCATTTAATTTGTACATTGTGTTACATGTCTGTCCTTCTGTGCTCGACTCACCAAAAAAGGTGCACAGACCCAGGTGAAGGTGGACACTGCACCCAGGTAGGCGGCCTTCTTCAGGACCTTCAGCTCACTCTCACGGATTTCTGACACCTTGTCCTTGAAGGCCAGCTCCCAGGCGTACAGCTTCAGCACTTTAATGCCATTCAGCATCTCATTCATCAGCTTAATGCGATTGTCTTTGCTCTTCATTTGAGCCACCTGCTCAACACACACAGACGCACATGTAAAATATTTACAGATAAAAGCCACACAAAGTTGAACTGTGAATCCTCAGTGCTGACTGACCATGAATGAAAAAAAGAAAAAGTGTGAACATGACCCAACACAATGCACAGGTCTGTGAGCCTTCTGAACATTAAAGCTTTACAGTGTCATGGATTAAAGCAAAAAAAAAAAACAAAAAAAAATTTTTGACTGAAGTTTGTTTGCAGCCGAGTCGTATTCCCCATTTGTAATTTGTGAAACATGTCAAAGACGTAACACAATGCACCACTCCACACATAACCATGTTCTCTAATGCAGCCATCAAGTTTAAATACTTGACCAACAGGAGGATGATCTGAACACCTGTTCTATTCACACTAATTTTTAATCTTTAAAATGAAATGAGACGTTTTCTTTGCAAAGCCTGTCCCACGTCTTACTCTTTCAAATAATGGACAGGACATGGTTAGCGTAGCTTAGCTTGAAGCATAAAGACTGGGAATAGGTGGAAACAGCTCAAACTCTGACTAAAGATCTAAATTATAAGACTCGGAATGATGAACATGTTGGAATTGATTTGTTCAAGTGGAACACAAACAAATATTTAAAAAAACAACAACAATTCTGGGCATCATTCAATCCTGTCATGACAACAGCTTCTATATCACTAGGTGTGGTGCTGGACTGTGGTCATTCCACCCTGAGCATTGAGAGAGAAAGACACACTTTTGAAACGAGAGTTGTTTGGAGACACTTACACTTTCTGAATTGGAAAAAATCCAAGTTTGAAGGCCCTTCTCAACCTTGAAATACTAAACCTGTGAACATCTGACCTTGAAAAATGTCCCTGTGGCCCAGCTGCCAGAAAACAGACGCCTCTGGAGCATCAGGTAGGAAGACTTAACACCAAAAACTGAACATAGTGCTGAATACTTTGCCTAAAGCTACTCCTTAAATATAATACAACACAGAGCAGCTCTCACATGCTGTACAATGAGGTTTAAATTCTTATACAGTTTATAATATATCATTGTTACTTAAGGCCAGTGTTGGTTAGGACAATCATTTGTTCTCCAGAGCCAGTAGGCTGGTTTGTGTACAGGAAGTGCGAGAGGAGGACTTTCAAACACTGTAAAACATTTTTGGATCATATATTAAGCTATTTGGTACCAGAAAAATACATAGTTAGACCTTTTTTTGTAGTTTTGTAGTAACAAACTGGCAACATGGGGTTGTCTCATCCAACCTGTGACATTTATTATACTGTATGTGATCCCAAACCTTTATCCAAGCCACCTGGTATTAACCTTTCTAATAATGGCCTCATGGGAACATCAGACCATTACCCATTATTGTAACTTCAGGGTTTAACATTTTGTGAAATAAGCGTTTTGCTTTCTTACTGAGATAAGATAAGAAGATGATGTAAATGTCATGTC
This sequence comes from Sciaenops ocellatus, assembly GCA_033000465.1. NCBI lineage: Eukaryota > Metazoa > Chordata > Actinopteri > Sciaenidae > Sciaenops > Sciaenops ocellatus. The sequence continues at coordinate 2,338,055 of CP136877.1, read as the reverse complement.
TGTGTTCAGTACAAAGCCGAAGACATGACAAAGTTAGCATAGCTTAGCATAAAGACTGGGAGTAGGTGGAAACATTTAGCTCAAATTCTGACAAAAAAAAATTATGCAAATCAACAAGACTTGTAATGAAAAACACAGGACACAAATTTGCTCTGTACCAACAAGCCTAAAGCTGCTCCTAAAATATGATAGAGGACAGAGCAGGAGGTTTTAAATCTTGTAAATACAGTTTATCTCACCCTTCTTGAATCTAAATTTGTTCGGTTTGAAATTCATTCATTGAAAAGGTGAGAACATCAGCAGTATTTGATACATTCTTTAACACATGGTCTGCTGGTGTGTGTTCATGTTGTGTGGACTGAATGACCCTCATAGACAGAACACCTGAACTTCACATATTTCCTCTCCATGTTCACTGTCTTTCCTCACAGTCACTCTACCAGCACCAGACGAGTTCTCACATGTTGATAAAACTTTACAAACTGAGTCTGAAAATGACATCACAGCTCTGTGATGCAGTCAAAAACTAATGGATAAAAAAAAAAAAAAAAGTAAGTGGCCTCTGTCAACTCTGAATGACGGAAATCTGTCGTAGTGACAGAGAACTTTAATCCATGCAGTGTATGTATGTATATATGTGTGTGTGTGTGTGTGTGTGTGTGTATACGTGTGTGCAAAGTCTCACCTGATAGGTTTTGGTTTTCATGGCGATGACAGCATTTACAGGAACCATCAGAACCATCACAGCCACTCCAGCAAGCACAGATGGACCCAGGTTCTGCACAGCAACAGATAAAACACATCAAGCATTCCATTTCTAATACTACAGTCTCGTGTTAAGGGATAGGAACTCACACACACACACACACACACACACACACACACACACACACACACACACACACACAAACAAACACACAAACACACACAAACAAACAAACAAACAAACAAACAAACACACACACACACACACACACACACACACACACACACACACACACACACACAAACAAACACACAAACACACACAAACAAACAAACACACAAACACACACACACACACACACACACACACACACACACACACACACACACACACACACACACACACACAGTGTGTATGCTGACATTTTTTTCTAAGAGTTGCACATTGCAAAACAATAGGGTCAAAGTCACGTGTCTTGACTGCTGGAGAGCTGCAGCCCAGAGCGTGGCTTCATCTTCCAAAGACAGACGACCACAGAGTGAGAGAAATGTCTGTAAAATGATCATTTCAAGTACAAGTGGAAACACCAAACACTCAAAGTTTGGTATCAGTACTGTTTGGTTTAGCACACAGCTGACTGTTGCTGATCAACCAGGAAACATTATCACATCACTGCAGACTCACAGTCTGTAACGTGCTCCCCTGTCTCTATCTCTTTATGGAGATGTTGTTATGAAGGTGAACTTGGACCTCTAGACTGTCATTCTAGAGCTGCTATCTGTATTCATACCTGCCATAGAAAGTAGAGAGCCAGCACCACCTGCAGAGGGGCAGACCATATCATGTTGATGTAAGTGATGAGGTCCATGAAGCGCTGAGCGTCCACCGACATCAGGTTAACGATCTCTCCCACCGTGGAGGTGCGGCGTGCTGCGCTGCTTATAACCAAAGCCTGAAAGAGCAGATCGAAAGAGGACATAGTCCCTGCAAAGGTTAGAGTCCAGCTGCAGATTCACAGACAAAACATCCACACAACTGACCATGAGTACAAATCAAACACAAAATTAGACATTAAAGAACGTTACCTTAAATTCTAATCAACTCAAGTCAAGTAACAACGTCTTCCAGGGTGAAAACAGAGGAAGGAGGGAGCAACTTTAAAACACTTCATTGTTGCAGTCTGTGTCTTTATGTCCTTTACAGTCTTTACTGTCTTTACACTACTTGAAATGTGCCCGTACCTTCCTGTAGACAGCTCCGATGATGGCGGTGCGCAGACGCATGCCTGAGACAAAGCAGACGTGAAAGTACTTCTGGAGGATGAGTGACTGCACACAGGTACATATGAAGAGCAGGGCGGTGTAGAAGTATCCCTGCCAGGATGGGGCATTGGAGTCATTGACGAAGCGGATCAGCAGCCTGGATGGGATCAAGTAAAGAAGTTATTAGCATTATTTTAATACTTAACTGTAATGGAATCAAACTGCTTGTCAGAAACATTTCAGACATTGTCTGGGTCCTCTCCACACGTCTGGCAGTCTACAGAGGAGTCATCACTACTTCCTGTGTGCAACCTCACAAATACCGAAACTAAAGGTGTGTTCAGACATGTTGGTCCACATGACATGTCAAGTTTACCACTTGAAGGGGCAACAAAGTTGTAAATACTCGTAGCAAGATCCATGAAAGCATGTATGAAAGTAAGTATGAACAGTAACCCTTCACTTCAGGACATGGTTTTAAACAAACTTCCCTCATTACTGCAGCAACATTTTTCAAAAGACAAGACAGTATCGAAATATTCTGTGATAGAAAGATTATTTGGATATGAAGGAATGTATCAGTATGCTGTGTCATATTTCCTTTATCTGGCCCCTGTGTGACGCCTGACAGGTTTGTAGAGAAGTATACTGGAATAGTGCTGTCCAGCAGATTGTTGAGATCACTGATTCATTCTGGAGCTCTGGAAATAATCTCACTTGTACACTGATGCCTGAGTAACACAGAGCAGAGTGGGAAAATCAATATGGATGTGTGCAGTGAAGGAGTACCACAGAGGATTCACCATTCAAATTTAAAAGCTGCATTGAGGCCTGCTGTGTTGTTTTGTGTACGGCCGTCTCAATGATCAGGTCAGACAGTTCTTACATATAAACATGTAAACACCTGGCATGGTGCAGTTCAGGAGGTGTGTGTGTTCAGGCATGATGTTGTTCCACTCGTGTATACTTTGACAAGGCATGATGACAAGACTCATGTTCATGTTGCCCGGGTGAGTCAAATGAAGACAAAACACCCAGAAAAAACTAAAAGAATAAAACATAGATATATTTGAATATATTAATAAATATAACACAAATAAATGAACATGTAAAAATATATAAAAGTGCTTTGTTATTTTTCTATATGTGCTCCTCTTTACAGATCTCTGTTTTGTATGGCTCTATGACTCCACATGTCACACATGTTGCTATCAAAGAACGTCTCTGCTTATTTCAGCGAGACAAACCACACAAAGCATGTTACTGATGGTTGCTGGTGGTGTCAGCGTGTTCTATTGACTGAGCCTGTGTCAGTTCATGCTGATATCAAATCTCATTTTATTGAGCTCTGAGCCAGAGGAGAAAAGAACTGTTTTCCATTAGAATACATTCCTTTTCTAACACCTGCACACATCAGAGCCATTTCACACCTGCTCCTGCATTGTGACCAATGTTACACTTCACAGAACCTGCATCAGTAACCTTTGTTACTTCACCTCCTCCACATAAAGTAACTTGAAACAAAATGCAGTTTTGTGGCAGTGGGGCGGCTGCGGCTCTGAGGTAGAGCGGGTTGTCCACTAATCAGATGATCGGCGGTTCGATCCCCTCCAGTCTGCATGTCGAAGTGTCCGTGGGCAAGATACTGAACCCCAAATTGCTCCCGAAGGCTGCATCGGTGTGTGAATGTGTATGAATAGTTAGCTCCTAAAACTGATGAGCAGTTGGCACCTTGCATGGCAGCCAATGCCATCAGTGTATGAATGTGTGTGAATGGGTGAATGAGATATGTACTGTAAAAGCGCTTTGAGTGGTCGGAAGACTAGAAAGGAGATATATAAGTACAGTCCATTTACACATAAAACAAATGTGGTTATTGTCACAGCTCTACAGAGGCCCAGCTTCTGCCTGTCCCCAGAGGTCTAGACTGTGAAAGGTACATATGTGGTCTCCAGATACATCAATGATACATTTTCATTTCATATGAATCAAATAAAATGAATGGATATCTCTCACCGAAGGATCTCAGGCCCAGCAAACATGAGGATGTCCTGGATGATCTTGTAGAGGCAGGAGATGAGGAAGTACGGCCCGAAGGTCAGGCACAGTGCCCAGAACAGGGACGGCTCTTTTGTCTTCTGAAGGGGTTTCACAATCAAGATTTCAGACTCTTCCACAGCTTGGCCCTCTTTGCCCTCACTGTGCGGAACCCGCTTAGGGGAGTACAAAGTCTTCTGCTCTGTCCTGGAAAGAGAGAATGGAAGGAGAGGCAACTAAATATTATGAAGAAGATTTACAGCTGTTATTAAAGTGTATATGTTAGAAATGATCCAGTGCACCTGGTGTTTAATGCCTTCATTATCCTCATTGTAAATTAAAGAATCTTTTTATTTTTGTTACTTAAAATTGATCCTTTTATATCTACAGTGGGAGCGGGTCCTCTTTCACGGAGGTCGCCATGTTGAAACACTGTGTTTCTACAGTAGCCCAGAACAGACAAATTAAATACTGACTCTATACAGTGTTGTTTCTCCTTTACACTAGGAAGGTGAGGGTGATGTGAGGAGTTTGCAATGCAGCGATTATACCACTAGATGCCACTAAATCCTACACACTGGACCTTTAAGTTATTGCTTTCTTCATATCAGAAATATTGTGTCAGTTTGTCGTGGTGCGTTGCTGTACCTGCAAAGCACAGTGCAAAGCATATCATCACACAGTTATTGGACATTATTCATTTCCCACCTAAAACACATCTTTTGACACTTTGCACAGAAAGACGTCTAAGCAGGAAGTGGAGGTGTGTCTTTGTCAGTCTTCTCGTTCACACGCTCTCTAAATTTGGACGACCTACATTTTATGTTTCAAAAGTATCTGTATCTGTCATGGAAGGATAGCAGCACGTTGTGATAACACCTACCAAAAAACATGTTCTTTTCCATGTCTGTGCATCCCGATACAGACCACAATTCAATATGCAGAATTGAATCAAAAGTGAAAATGGTGATTCAGTGCACTTGCCAAACATCTAATCCACACCTAAACTCTGTCCTGAACTTTGTGCATGTACTTTTTTCTTTCTTCTTTCTTTTCTTTGCTCGTCACACTGTAAAAAAATAAAACTACCGCTGTTCCCATGGACACCGGATCTGTTGGTGCACTTTCACTGAGGTAACCATCCTGATCCTTTGTGAGATCCTGACCTTTTGACCTTTTGGCACTCTGCATTCCAGCGACACACCAGCTGTGGAACCACTCTATGGGAGCGGTCCTCAGGGTTCAGAGACCACAGATCTTTTTCTTCCAGTGGGCGCTTGTAGCCTATCACCATCATCCTAGTAGAGACACAGTGAGGGGGAAGAAAAGGAGGAGAGAAAAGGTTTAAGTCCGGTGATACAACACAAAGGATCTGGACATTCAATCTGAGCAGCAGATGAAGCTCATTTCAGCTGCTTGTATCCGCGATCTAATTCTAGGGGCGGCTGTGGCTCAGACGTAGAGAGGGTCGTCCACTAATCAGATGATCGGGAGATTCTGGAGCAACTAATCAAGTTGCTCCCGAAGGCTGCGCCATCGGTGTGTGAATGTGTATGAATGGTTAGCTCCTAAAACTGATGAGCAGTTGGCACCTTGCATGGCAGCCATCAGTGTATGAATGTGTGTGAATAGGTGAATGAGATATGTAGTGTAAAAGAGCTTTGAGTGGTCAGAAGACTAGAAAGGCGTCATATAAGTACAGTCCATTTACCATTAATTTTTCTGGTTACTAACTACCCAAAGCTCATGAGCATAGGTGAGGGTTGGAACACAGATGGATCATACAATGTGTAACTATAATATAATGTTAGTAGAACAATATACCATATAGCCTACCACTAGTATAATATGAATTCCAGTTGGACAGTAAAGCAGTTAAATACATGCTGCCTAGATAAATGGTGATCCAGGTCAGGTGGAAATCTGTGTGAATAGCGGGGCTTCAGTCGCTTCTGTCAGAGAAAATAAAACATGAGCTTGCACAATTCTCTGCTTTCCAGGCTAGAGATGCCTACAGAGCCCACAATGCACTGGCAAAAACTCTGAAGCAAGTTTGCACTCACTTTTATTTCATGTTTTCTCTGTGTGGCAGGACACATGATCAAACACGATGGTGATGCTTTGTGTGTTTTTTGTTTACTGATTAATGTGACACAGGATAGATTCATTTGCACTTTGAACTCTCACTGTAAAAGAAACCAGATTAGAACCAGATTGACAAATCCAGAGAATAAGGTGGAACCTGCGTGACAATGTTCAGTCTGAGAAAAAGTTATTTTGTTCCACTTTCAGCAGAAACAGAGAGAGATCAGGTATCTGTTCAGGAATCTGTTTCAACATCAGAGGGAACATTACACTGTGGGAATGAAAAAGAAACATCTGAAAGCATCAGCATGTCCGTGAGAAGCTGCTACTGTCTGAGACATTCTAGTGAGAAGATTATTTGGATTTGGATTATTCAGCACTTCCATGATTAGAGGATTGCTTCTTTGTTGAACAGTATCACAAAGAGCAGATATGAACATCCAAAATGAAACATGGATATTTTGCTGATTTCTTTGAATCTTCTCAAAATATTCAATCAGACAAAGACAACAGGAGAACTGATTAAACTCCCTCAAACCTAAAGTCTCCTGTGCTGTCTGTGAACACACCCAAACATCCACAGCACTGAGACATTAGTGGTCTGCTCACCTGGTGATCCACCAGAAGGTTATTCTTGAGAGGAAAGAAGCTCCAGGCTCAGGGCACGGATTCTGAGGACAAAAACCACAGAGTTAACCAAACCCTGAGATACAATCTGACAATGAGATGCACAGATTACATATGGGTTGTGTATTCATTTAAGATCACCTGATTAGTGCAGTGATCACTGTGAACAGCTGTAACAGACAGCTCAGAGCTCAATCAAAGGGTTCAGTGTTTTTCCTGGCAGAGACGCACTGATCATTTCAGTGAGCATCATTCTATAATAGATGAGCATCGCTCCTTTACTTTTCTGATTATTTATTTGTTTGATGTTGTTTTCTTCAAGAGAACTTTGTTTGTTTGTGGCTGTCTTGTTCAGTTTTAGTACTGCAAACAACAACTAACAAGTAAACATTTAGAGAGAAGTGTCACTCTTCTGTGTGATGTCATCTCACCGAGTCTTTGACAGCCTGGGAGAACAGGGGCAGCCGGTCTGTCAGGCAGGACAGGAACAGAGCTATCAGCAGCAGAGCATAGTAGATGTAGAAGGTGGTGTACCTCCACACACTCACTGTCAATAGCTGAGAATTAAAAATCACATAAAGCTTTAAAAGTCATGTTCAACCCACGAAACTTGCCAAAACATACATATCCAAAGGTCTGTTACAACTTCATTCAGACTATAAGACTGACCTGGTCCAGGGCCTGCAGGATCTTAGACCTGAAGGTGACTGTGGCACACAGCAGTGCGAGCAGCCAGTAGATCAGCATAACTCCAGATGACTGAACCCCTTTCATCCGTTCATACTGGATCAACAGGGTGGCCAGCAACTGAAGCGCGCGCACACACACACACACACACACACACACACACACACACACACACACACACACACACACACATACATACATACATACATACATACATACATACATACATACATACATACATACATACATACATACATACATACATACATACATACATACATTTATACATGTAGTTGATTTACAAATACTTGAAACAAACTTTGTGTCCATATAATGCTGTGGTGTTGAAAAAGGTTGTCTAGTCTGAAACGATTTCTACCTGACAGCTTTAGTTTGTTTTGGCTGAGGCTCTACCTCCACCTTCCCAAGTTTACAATGTTTTTAGTGGCTCTTTTTTATTTTGTTAAAAGACTCCAAACACATCTCAAACACACTGAATAAACTGAATATCCCATCAGGCCTGGGAATGCCCTGGAGGAAATGGAGGCGGTAGTTGGAAAGGAGGTTTACTTGCTGAAAATTTAATCTCAATGACGATGCAAATGAAACTCAATAAAAAGTTTAAATAAATAAATTCACCTCATTCACTGACAGAAAATAAAAACTTAAACTACAGTAAGAACATCTAAGATGACAAACACTATAAAAGATTCAAATAAATCTAAACTAAGTTTTGCTCTGACAAAGAGATAATCTCACCATGGTGAGGCCGAGTAACGTTGGACTGACTAGGTGGACAGGTGCAGGAGTATTGCTGCCATGACTTCTTTCCCAGAAAGAATAGAAAACATCTGACCAGCAGATAATCCACAGCAGCAGGCCGACAGCCTGTGGAGAGAAGAACAGCTCTCAGCTTTCTGTCTATAAAAACCTGGAACACCAACAACTGATTCATTATTGTTAGAGTGAGAGCTCCAAGAAGAAGGCGATGACATTGTGATGGTTTACATGTTTTGATGGAGTCGCTGTTGCATGTGACATAAATATTCTGTATACTGGAGCTCTTATTCAGCCTTGATTCAATACATAGACATGTTACACAACATTGTGAAAGATAAGAGGAAGTGAAATAAAAACGATCCTTGTAGTTTTAAGGAAAAAAAAGTTAAACATCAGACACTAAAATTCAATTACAAAAGAAAATATGTGACTTTCATGCACATAGTCAGTATGCAGTGTGTTTGACAGGTGATACCATGTTATCCTATAATCAACCACTGCAACAACCATTATGTAGTCAGCAAGATCTACCGTGGCTACCCTACCATGTCAGTGGCCTATTTGAATGGGTACAAGCATCAGCTGACCGTACATATTTATACATCTGTTTAATGTCACCAGGACAAAACACCCAGGATTAATACAGACAGTTAAAACAGGTCTACATGCTCCAGGCAGACTTCATGCATGAGTAGTGTAGCTGCTCTGATACTGGGCAGTGTTCATGTGAATGGGATCCCCAGCTCAGTTGCTATCCAGGAATCTGATTGGTTGTACTGTGAGGTATAACATTAAAGCTACTCACTACAGACAGTCCTTCAACAGACTCAGGTGCAATATAAGGTTAGGTTTTTTATTCATATCACAGTTTATTATTTTAGTAAAAAATCAATCTTTTTATTGATTGACATGCAATCATCAGAGCTCAGGTCAATGCTCTGCACTTTATCTGCCCTTTTTTAAATTCATTGTTTTTTATATAGTTTGACTCTAATCAGCAGAAGAGCAGAAAAACCTGCAGATACAGGTGTTGCTGCAGAGTGGAACATGAATGAGAGCCTTTAGGGCTTACAAGTCTTATGTAGAATATTTACACTTCCTTCATGTACAGTCTTCAGAGTGTCTACTTTGCTGGTTTCCATCCCTCACTGTCTCAAGAACACAGTGACCTGGTTACAGCATTTCTCAATCACAGCACTACTGTGGATTTTCAGACTTTTAGTTCTCATTTGGTAAATAAGGAGTCTGAACACACGAAAATGACCGTTTGATTCTGTTTAACTGAAAATGCCAATGAAATCCTGTCACAACAAAACCACTTGGGTCAAAGTCTACTTTATGATCACTAATAAAACTGGAAATAGTTTATCTGCAGCTTCAAAGTAAGATTAACAACAAGTTTGTTTACTTGCAGTTCACTGGGAGCAAAGTTTGTCTCTGCTGTCTTAAATAAATCTTGATCATTGTAACCTTTAAATACAATACAAATTCAAAAAGACTATTTAAGTGTGTAAGTAAAAAGTAAGTTGTTCACCAGGCCAATGGCTGCCAGAATGAACAATGCTTTGGTGGAGCATCTGTGGAGGCGAGGGAACATCTAGAATTGGAGGTAGAGGACATGAGTACTATGCTCCCTTTATGTTATGGGCCGAAAGCCTGTTCTCCAGGTGTTTGGAGACAGTTTCTGACTGTGAGGGGAGGAAAGTAACAAATGAAACAGAAACTCTGAAGACTCTCCATGAAGGAACAGCTGCTTGGCAGCAAATGTACCTGCAGGATTTGGACCTGAACCTGCTGGTGTTCTGCTGATTACAACTTTATTCTAATCTATCAAAAAGGTATTAAAACTAGAATTCTCATGACTAGTACATTTTCAAGATGAAGATTACAACATATTAATAGCAACAACAATAATAATAATAACAATAACAACAACAACAACAACAACAATAATAATAATAATAACAACAATAAGAAGAATAATATCATCATCACTAGTAATTCATTTCAAATCATTGTTTCTGATTCAATACTGTTTGTAGCTTTACTGTTGCCATGGCAACAGGTATCAGCTGATATTGGCATGTATTACCTAGCATCGCTGCTTAACTGTCTGAACAACAATAGCCTAGTTGTGGTGGCATGTCCTTGTCATTCTTCTGCAGCGATGCCCCAAAGAAAAGCAGGTCAGATGACCTGCTGCTGGTGCCGCTGCTCACTGCCACAATTTGAGTTCACAATAAGAAAAACGACAGGACAATCAAGTGAAATCACTCACAGTTTTAGCTTTGTTGAGGTGACTCATACATATGTAGCCATGGTCGTGGCTGCGGAGGTAGAGGAGGTAGATGGGTGCACAAATCCAGAGGTAGAGGCATGGCAGCCACACCAGGACAGTGTTCTGGAAGCACTGGGTGAGGTCTGGGTTAGCTGTGTACCATGTACGGTTCCAATCCTGGTAGAGGCAAGAGTTAAAGAGAGGATGAAGCCAAAAAAGTCCAGTTCTGAGCAAACATGACAGACACACAGCAATCACTCAGTGAGGAATGCTGTCACAGTTGTATGTATGTAAAGCTCTCACATTAGCAATGAAACACTGTTTACTCACACACACACACACACATTCATTCATTCAAAATGTTGCTTGAAGGTTGTGTAAATTGATCATAGATGATTTAGGCATGTATAAAAAATGTTCTGCTTCTACTTTCAGTGCCTCTGCACTTCCTCTTTGCTTCATATTCCATTTTATTTTTAACTGCTTCAGTTCATCCTCTTCTTTCCTTCACCTTTTTCATATGGCCTTTTCTCTCAGGTGTACTCTACTGTTAACCTGTCTAAACTCAACTGGTGAGCCGGGTGCTGTTCAAGGTTTCTGCCTTTTTCCTTGCCATCATGACTGATGAATGCTTGCTCCAGGTTGGAAATGTTGAGTCAGCCTAGACCTGCTCATGGGAGAAGTGTGGTCAGATGACTTCTCTTATAATTTGGCACTATATAAATAAAACTATAAAAATAAAACACCTGCTCCACCTCCTGATCCACACATACACATACTTCCAGTAGGACGTATGTGTATGTGTGGCGGGTCGTCCACTAATCAGATGATCGGTGGTTCGATCCCCGGCTCCTCCAGTCTGCATGTCGAAGTGTCCTTGGGCAAGATACTGAACCCCAAATTGCTCCTGAAAACTGAGTTGACAAGTTGGCACCTTGCATGGCAGCTAATGCCATCAGTGTGTGAATGTGTGTGAATGGGTGAATGAGATATGTAGTGTAAAAGAGCTTTGAGTGGTCAGAAGACTAGAAAGGAGATACATAAGTACAGTCCATTTACCATTTACTGCTGTCTACTCTCTGCTGTGTATGTTTCACTGTGTGCTCATGTCTGACTGAAAACGTCACTGTTTCACAGAGGTCTGACTGAGAGCAGCTGGAACGGAGAATGGAGCTACAGCACTGACCGTCAACATGTTTCAAACAGCTGACTTATATTAACATGCTAACATGTTTAATGGTAGAACGTTATGTGCTGTGTCATAGTGTCATAGCTCCGTTATAACACACTGCCGGTGCTTCATGTAGAGAGGCAGGAGTGTGTTCAGCCACAGCGGGGAGTGGTGTGTGTTTTGACCGCCAGGCTTCGGTTGCGTTGTCAGTTGCTATGTAGTTAGCTCAGGTTTGTTAGCATGTGCCGGCACCTAATAACAACAGCAACAAGTGTACAGACTGTTAAGATGAAGACCGTGAACATGAACTCACCCAAAATGGATCGGAACTGTCCAGACTGCAGAACTTGTCGAACCCCATTCGTTGTGACGTAATGGAAGTTCGGGTCCGGACTGTTTTTGGATCTCAGCTTTAACCTGACTTAAGGCAAAGCGGAAACTTCTTCTTCTGCTGTGGATTAGGCACACTATACGCGCCAATGGCGCTCTGCTGCCCTCTACTGGTCATCCCTTTGACACTTGTTTAGAGTTTCATAAACTGTGCAGATATTCCTTCTGTTTCTTCGTTTTAGTCCGTTTTGGCGGGACAACCAACTCTTTCCCTTGACTTCGATAGAAAACGTCATGAGACTAAGCAAAGATATGAAGGAGAATTCAGACGAAGACCATGGAGAGAATCTGACTGCATCCATATCCACACGTTCTCTCTCTATATCTCTTCTATTTTTTATTCAATTGATGTGTTTTTATCATAGAATGTATAAAACCTGGACACAGTCTCCGTGAAGAGTCAGTGTGATACTCAGTGTGGGGGCTCTTTCCTCCACCATCTTGGCAGTCCTGCCTCCACCTGCTCCAGCTAATCCAAAAATAGGCAAGGAGGTGGAGCTGAATTATAAATTATAAATATTTCAGTAACATTAAACTGTGATTTGGTCAACTTTGTTGCTGTGTGGAAAAGGAAATTCTCCACTTTTGTTGATTGATTGTTGATTTTGTGTGAGAGATCCTGTTGGATCATTTTTATTGAATTGACATAGTACATCAAATGCAGGACATGGTAAGAAGTCTGTGGCAGAAAAAAAGAAAAAGAACCATCCACTCTTTCACCACCAGCTAATCCAAAAATAGGCAAGGAGGCAGAGATGAATGAAGCCTGGCTGCTTCAAACAAGCCACCTATAATGACACCCATCTGTCAATCAAAGTGTCCACACTCTTAATTATACATAACTTTAAGCCTTGATATAATTTGAACAGGTGAGTTCTATAGAAAACACTAGTATAATATCACTGGTGGGTTCTTTTCAAACTATACATGCAGCAGAATCTGAACAAATCTCAGCTCTGTCCTCTTCTGATATTTATTTCTGCTGTGTAGATACTGTATGAAGTCTACTGGAAACTCTTCCAACAACACCTCAGTTTCTAAAAGGTATTCAGTTATTCAGTGTAAACTGTATGAGCCTGCTTCTGAAAGTTCATTATTCGGGTTTTTAGATCAATCTGTAGAATTAATTCAATAATGAATAGACGTCTGAATAACCATCATTAACTATTTTTCTTACCTGAAATGTCTCATGTTGATTACCTGTCTTCATGATTTCCCCATCAATACATTTCTTTAAACCATAAACATTGATATTTAAATGTTGGAACCCTTTTCATCAATTTGCCATATAATGTCCTCAATCTGTCCTGAAGAGAAGAGAGACATACTTTTTATTAATCCCTCAAGGGGAAATTCTTTTTTTCACTTACATGCGTTTTAACCCAACACATTGTTTTTTTTTATGTACACATGGTTCACATGCAAATGTGGAGAGAGATGGTGGAGTGATGGGCAGCCACCCAGAGCAGTGCCCTGAGGGCAGTTGTGGGGTTCGTTGTCTTGCTCAAGGGCACCTCGGCAGTGCCCAGGAGGTGAACTGGCACCTCTCCAGCTACGAGTCCACCTTCCATACTTGTTCCATACTGGACTTGAACTGTCCAGCCTCCGGTTCCCAAGCCAAGTCGCTATGGACTGAGCTACTGCCACCCCCAATCCTTAATCTTTTATTTACATAGTGATATGTAGCAGGAATTTTGTTCACAACATTTTTAATCCTCAAGTCTTACAGTGGTTAATGCTCTATATTTAGATTTCTAAATACATCTAATCACATGTGAGGCATATAACACTTATTGTAACATCATATTTACAGTAATGTTTGGCTTGTGGAAAATATCAAGTCATTTCAAATCAAAAGGCTTGTCCAGGTGAAGTCACAGTCATTGGTGTTAAAGTTAAAATCAAGTTGAATGTGTGTTTTGATTTTGTAGAATCAAGTCAAAAGTAATCAGATTTATGACTCTTACTTGAGCCTAAGTCATGTGACGGGAGTCCCCACCTTTGTCACTATCCTGCTCCAAATGGCCTGTTAACTGACTTCAGGTAGCTTTCAGATTAAAGCAACATTGTGTAATTAAGTAACATGCCAACTATCGCACTTATTTTGGTAAAACTGGATCATATTTTATAGAGAAAATGTTTTCTGGTTTTCCCTCTGATGTCCTCCGGCTGCTCCGCCTCAACTCTCTGTGATTTACAGAGTTTCCTGATGGACAGTGAAGTAAACTGCTGCCAACTGTAGCTGCTGTTAGCTCAGTTTGTTAGCCGGGCTGTCTGGAATGTGAGCCCAGAGCAGCGGGGAGTGTTAGTGTTTGTACCACAGATGATTTGGACCAGTGGGAAGAAGAGATTTTCAGGAAATGTTTCTTTCATCCAATACAGTATACGTCAGACATTCACTCTAGTGAGGATTTTAAAATCAATGAATCAAATCAATGAAAATGTCCCCTCTTTTTATTAACATATCCCAAATATGACTTCAAATGTTTCAAATTTCATTTTTAAGAATGACTTAGACTTGTCAGTTAACAACAATACATAAATATATTAAGTTATTCTTTAAACAATTTCTATTCAGTCATTGGTGAGCAAATGTGTAACGCTCTCAAGGAAAAGACAAAAATAACTATGAAAATCAGAAATGAAGGTGAAACATATTAGTTTGGCCACATGGTGGCAACATATGGTTGGGTTTAGTTGTCGTCATCATCGTTATCAAAGACATCAGCTACAGTCCTGTGGATGGAGAGGCAAGCAGAGGTTACAGACTGTACTTCATGAATGTTTGAGCAGGTTTCAGTTCAGTGTAAATATGACTTACTTATAGATGGATCCAGTCACTTCATCAAGGAACCCTCCTAAAGAAAAAAAGACAAAGTTAGTGTGTCAATAATTCCAACATTTCTCATCAGAGGTAGAAATTTCTTTTGAAGACAGTGTCCTTGGGCAAGATGCTAAACCCCAAATTACCCCCAAAGGCTGCGCCATCAATGGAGTTAATGCAGTTGGCAGCCATGCAAGGTGCCAACTGCAGTCCATTTCATCCATTTTTGTTGCTTTTGCTGATTCCTCCAGATTCAAATTTAAAAAAAAACGTACTACATTTACTGTATGAGGTCATCAGAATTCACATAACAAAACAACTTGATTGTATTGATATTGTAGCTGATGATTTGAATCAAACAGACCTCAGAACTATTTTACCTTAATTCCCCGGCATGTCCACAAATGGAAACAATACCCAAGACCATGTTTACATGAGGCCTAGCTGTTACAAACCTGCCCCCATGTGGGTCAGTCAGACCATATTTAGCAGGACTATTTTGCATCCACAGACTAGAATGTGTTTGTTCAGAGATTCCACTACCCATGATAACCACATCATCAGTGACATCATACATCAGCAAATTTGTTGATGATCGTGAAGACGATAAAATCTTTCGACAACCAGAAAGGCTGGATGAATGGAGAGGTGACGGCTCTATCCAGAGCTAAAACAGCTGCCTTTCAGTCAAAAGACACGGAAACATACAACATCATACAACAACCACCGCCCTCTACTTCACACACCTTGAAAATAACAAGCAACACCTAGACTGGAACTGGATATTAGACTTCCTGACAAACAGACAGTTTGGATTGGAGATCTCCCCAGAGCTGCTGCTCAGCTCCATCCTGTTCACGCTGTACACCCATTACACCAACTCCCAACAGAACTCTGATGTGAAGTCTGTGGACAAAACCACCCTCATCAGCTGATTTAAACCCTGTGTTGTAGAATGATAAATAAATAAACCTTGGATTGTTGCCTTGCAGTGCTGTCTTACACTACTGTAGACATATAAGCATAAACACTGTACTGGTGAAGTATTTTCAGAAGGA
Organism: Sciaenops ocellatus; assembly: GCA_033000465.1. Lineage (NCBI taxonomy): Eukaryota > Metazoa > Chordata > Actinopteri > Sciaenidae > Sciaenops > Sciaenops ocellatus. The sequence continues at coordinate 2,322,150 of CP136877.1, read as the reverse complement.
GACCATGGAGAGAATCTGACTGCATCCATATCCACACGTTCTCTCTCTATCTCTTCTATTTTTTATTCAATTGATGTGTTTTTATCATAGAATGTATAAAACCTGGACACAGTCTCCGTGAAGAGTCAGTGTGATACTCAGTGTGAGGGCTCTTTCCTCCACCATCTTGGCAGTCCTGCCTCCACCTGCTCCAGCTAATCCAAAAATAGGCAAGGAGGTGGAGCTGAATTATAAATTATAAATATTTCAGTAACATTAAACTGTGATTTGGTCAACTTTGTTGCTGTATGGAAAAGGAAATTCTCCACTTTTGTTGATTGATTGTTGATTTTGTGTGAGAGATCCTGTTGGATCATTTTTATTGAATTGACATAGTCAGTACATCAAATGCAGGACATGGTAAGAAGTCTGTGGCAGAAAAAAAGAAAAAGAACCATCCACTCTTTCACCATCCCACGCTGGCAGGGACCAGAAAGTCTGTAGCTGCTGATTGAGGGAGGTGAGAAAGGATTTGTTGATATAGATTAGGATGTATGGATGTATTTTTGTATGTATGTTTTTGTATGATGTATTAAGATTGACACAGCTCGTAAGGGAAAGGGGAAGGAAGGCCCACCTGGATGTCTGATTTAAATCTGTCAAGTCAGAAGAAGTTTTGAGGAACTTCACCAGTTGGTTTAGAAAAAGTATTTAGCTTTTTAAGGTTTGTAACCTGATGTTCAACTGGACCGATTCAAAATTGAGAATGGTGGGAGGTGGGGTGGGTCATCTTTAATCATTCTGCCTACCCTTCATCCAACAGTGCAAGTCAGGAGATCTATTTACAGCAGTCAGCAGTTACAATGAGGGAAACTGGAAAACGTTCCTTTTCTAATGTGATACTATAAAATGTGTTTGTTTGTTCATTGTGGCAGTTACTCACCAGGCTGGCAAAGATTTTGGCACACAGGACACACATGGCAGAAACTGCACATCTGTGAAGAAGACATAAAGTAATGAACACAGGATAGTAGAAATACATCTAGAAATGTTAACATATGTAGTATGTTATATACATGTTTTATTCATAAAATCTGCCATTTAGACTGTGAGACACATGTCACAGACCAAAGTGTTGGTCAGGAGAAAGGACACACACACATATATATATATATATATATATATATATATATATATATATATATATATATATATATATATATACATGAAATATATACAGATACATGATAATGCGTAGATGGATGGATTTGACTTGACTTTACTTTGACATTCTTTATTTGTTGAGTGTCACTGACAGAAGCTCATCAGTTTAATATGAACATGCTTGCTTGCTTTGGGGTTAGAAGGCAGAGCTTGGGCTGATCTGGAGTCAGGTGTCACATCATTTTCTTCCCTGTATGTGTATGTGTATTTCTTACCTTGCAGTCATCACAGTGTTCAGCCTTGTCTCCCTCTTCACATGGACATTTGTCACAGCTGTCACAGTGCTGGAAGAAGACACACTCAGTTAAAAAAGAAATCTAAAAAGCAGATGTCTGAGAACACGACTGCATGTATGTACTACTGCTATTTCAATACATCATGAAACAGATCGCAGGTCTTTAATCTGCACAGGTGGTTCCTGTCATCACACTCACATGTTGTGATTTCATTGACACAGCTTATGAAGGTCTGTAGTTTTCTGACTGAGCTTTGATGGCTACATTTCATTTCTCTTATTTGAGTTTAAACATACCTCACAGAATTCACAATATGAGCACACAGAGCCTGTGTGATAAGCACCATCCTCGTCATCATCGTCATCATCATCGTCGTCATCGTCTGCACATAATATTCATGATAAGTACATAACTAAACACTTGAACAGATCTAACATACAACAAACATCAAAATAAATACACCACTGATATGGTTATGCATACTGAGTAACCAAAACATATAAACGGATCCAGTCCTCTAACTGCAGAATTTTTCATTGTTGTTGATACTGTCTGAGGTGCGAGCACAGAGATGGCATCCTTGTCGAGTCTCAAGAATGCCATTAAATAGAAGTGAGTCAACACACAGACACACACTTGTTGCTGTAAGGCAATGTTACATTGCATTGTGTTACAGGTGCTTCTATTTTTCTGCTCAGTAATCCTTTAGACTACATCTGTTAAGCACTAGCTCCTTCATTTCATTTTTGACTCCATATTCGATGTTCAGTTCATGTTCAGCTTAAAACAATCTTCTGACCAACATGTATATATACAGATCCCTGACTAGTAAAAATATCAATAGCACAATGAAAATCTATACGCGGTTCCAAGTGAAAGTCTGAGCTTTAAAATGTTACTGAAGTAAAACTGTGTTAAAAAAAGTATCATCAACAGAATAAAAGTACTTGTTATGCAGTAAAATAGTATCTGTATAATTATACCCATGATACACACACACACACACACATTCTTAAGTTTCTATATGTACATAGTTTTTTATGTTTACGTTTATGCCTACCTTTACCTGTCAAGTTCCTGTACCTGTGTCTATATCTGTTTGTACTATGAGAGCAAAGTGTAACCGGAGTCAAATTCCTCGTGTGTGTACACATACCTGGCCAATTAAAGTGATTCTGATTCTGATTCTAATTATGGAATATTATGACTTCTTTGTTAAACTTTAAGCAGCATTTTGATGTTATATGTTTTAAGTATTTTACATACTACTAAATGTATCATATTTTACATCAGCTGAAGATATGGATATATAAGTAACCAGTAAATACAGCTGTTAGATAAATACGGTGGAATATTAATGTAGCAAAAGATGTAAATAGTAAACTACAAGTACCTCATAATAGTACATAAGTACAGAATTCAAGTAAATGCTTTTAGTTGCAGTACTTTCCTGTGACACATTTACAATACAAATATGTTGCAAATGACCTTCTGACGCATTAACAATGTCATTACATTTGTTATCACCAGTGACAGTGACACTTTCTGAAGTCATGTTTGACCATTTAGTATGCACATTTTTGACAGTGACTTTATCATTACTGCAGTGGGTTCAAAGTGTTGTGAATGGATTTATCTTTTCCAAAATCACAAAATAGTATGTTTCACCGAGATATGGAAGCCCCACCTGTTGTATCCCTCTGCTATCTGCAGTCTCCCAGACAAGCATTTATAAAAACACATTTCAGAAGAACATGGTGTGGTCAGACCAGATACTCACAAGTTTGAAATGTCTGTAGCTCAGCATTCTGGTCCTCATACAGGAAACATGTCCAAATACATTTCTTACAAACCCTCTACATTTTTACACGTCTAAAACAAGTTCTCTGCCTCGGTAACAGATTTGCATTTAGGCAGTTGATGATCATTTGATTTATTTAATGAATGAAAGTAGGGTTAAAGACATATGGACAGAGGTGATTGTCATATTTTCCAAACATGAATGTTCACAGTCATCACAAAATCACATTTTTCCAAATATGAAGAGAAAAAGCAGACAACCATTTCATCTCTTGATAATTTGACATTTGAGCTTTGACTCTTTTACTTCCTCTATAGAAAGAGATGTTTCTCTCTTTTCCCAAACACTTTCTCCCTGAAGGTCTGAAAAATCACCAGAACATCCACTGTTGTAACATTTTGTAACAAATGAGGAGCTATACATTTGTTCAGCTTTGTTTCACAAATGACTCAAATATTTGTATTCAATTGAGTCAGTGCCAAACAGGCACTGAATAATAAGGGGAAAATTGTATAAAACCCAAAACAAATATTCATCATTAATGTACTGACATGTGCATCAAAAGTTATTATTGTATCTAATGGTTCAGAACATCAGCGTTTTAGAAAATAAAAAGAGGTATGATTATTACACTGTTCACAGAAACATTGAAAGTTATTCTATTATCTTATCTGTAGCAATTTTACAAGTGCACACACCAGACTTGAAAAATAAATTCTGTGCATTACACACAGACAGCGGCATAAATGCTCCACAGAGAAAGAAAGAGATTGAGAGATATGGAGAAAGAGAGAAACTTTACATCTGTTGGTAGTCTAAGCTTTTAAATGAATGAATTTAGGTAGTGGCCCTCCTGCACCTCCCCTCGCGCTTCATTCTCCCTTTGTCTGTTTCTCTAGGACCCTGATCCCCTAACCCACCCCCAATATCACTGTCTCTCTTTCTTTCTCTGTAGGTTCACATAAATACACAAATGCAGGTCAATCTGATCCAAAACAAACGAGAAAGGAAGATCCTAGTGGAGGAACCATTCTGGAGGAACCATTCTTTCAAACGAAACACAAATCAAAAGATCTCAGACTAGTGACCCCAATGACTGATTTCCAAGTCAGGCTTGGTTTGTGTGAAATTGTTTTTTTGTTCTTTCTCTCTCTCAAATCAACGCTTCTGCAGTCCCCAAGTTCATATCTAGTGTACTGTACGAAGGACTTCAAACAGTTGGACTTCAGATGGGCCAGTTCAATTTCCCCAGAGTGCTCATAACTCTAGTTAAGCAGGGAAAAGAACACAGTGTCAGAGACAGCAAGGGAAATAGACAGCTGGAAAGGGGTGTAGGAGGGACTTTGATTACCTATGTGCTCTGAAATATTAAAGTAAGAGCTGACAAAGAGATGATGAGGTTGTAAGAATGTTAACGAGAGGGGAGTGGCTAACATTTGGCTTAGCCCCTCCCCTTTCGCACACTGTCCACACCAACCGCATGTTAAAGCATCAGCTGTCACCTATAGGACATAGCTGTGTGTAGCCTTGTTACATCAGAGCTGTCACAATTTTTTTTTGACAATTTGAACAGTCAATCATACCCCGACCTGGAACAAACAAAGTCAGACAACTGATGCTTTGACAGTGTGCAGTTTGAAGGTGCAGATGTCTACATATATGCTAACACAGCAAGATACAAAGAGATATGACAACATATAAACTACTGTATACTTAAAGGGACTAACCTTCATGATCATCGTCGTCATCGTCGTCGTCATCGTCGTCGTCGTCGTCGTCATCATCGTCATCATCATCATCATCATCATCGTCATCATCATCATCATCATCATCATCGTCATCATCATCGTCATCATCATCGTCGTCATCATCATCATCGTCGTCATCATCATCGTCGTCGTCATCATCGTCGTCGTCATCATCGTCATCGTCGTCGTCATCGTCGTCATCATCATCGTCGTCATCATCGTCATCATCATCATCATCGTCATCATCATCATCGTCATCATCGTCATCATCATCGTCATCATCGTCATCATCATCGTCGTCATCATCGTCATCATCATCGTCGTCATCATCGTCGTCGTCATCATCATCATCGTCATCATCATCGTCGTCGTCATCATCGTCATCGTCATCATCGTCATCATCGTCATCATCATCATCATCATCAGCTACCAGACCTTGCTCAGAGCGGAATGGCAGATCCTGGGCCTTAGCAGTGGGAGCCAACGGGGTATGGAAGGAGCAGAGCAGCGCCAGCAGGAGCGCAAGAATCAAACTTCTCAACGATGCCATGTTCAGTCAGGACCGGGCCAACTAATAAGGAATTAACCTGGAATCACTGCAGGAGTCCAGCACTGCAGCTCTTTGCCTATTCGTCCCACACACACACACACAATCTCACAAATTCAAATCCACTCAGAGGAACCCACACTTAGATAGATTGCTACTACTAGTAGGAAATGGACACCAATTATAATGGCATCCAATACACAAGGTCCAGTGCAGAGAAGATATTCCAAGCAGAGATCCAGACACTTGTTCCCAATTCCAGGTAAAAGTTATCCTTAGAAAAACAGACTGTCCTCCCTTTGAATCTGGGACCACAACAAGAGTATGTGTCCTTTAGTCCAGTGCAGCCCTTGTGTGATCAGTTAAGACTGCAATAAGAAGCTGAGAGGAGAGCCGTCGGTAACTGGTCAAGGTTGGAGACACAGACAGGACTAATGTGAGAGCGACAGAAAAAGAGTTTGACCAACCTATGGGGTAAGCTAAGAAGAAGGGGGGGCAGTCCGGCTGACTGACAGGGGCAAATGCTGGTGGGCAGTCCTGCACTATCCATAAGTTAAGCTACTCAGAGAAGAGGGGAGTGATTGGAGGGGGGTATAAGGAACAAGTGGGGCATACTTGCTTTTCCATCATCATCAAATGTTCAAGTTTAACTTTAGAACAAGGGTTCAAGCTTAACTTTAGAGAGGACCACAGCAGAAGTAGGCCCAGGCAGCAATGACCATATATTGTGAGAGGAAGGAGGAGGATCAGTTGGTATAGAATTGGGGGATATTGGACATGTAGTTGTACACAGTACAGACTGATCATTTGTTACAACATCTTTCTTTTGAAGTAGGTGGCTGAACATTTTGCCCCACTCCAGGGATTCCAGGGATAACAATGTTGGTTGATCACTTGGAAGATTAGTTTGACTGTTTGTCCAATGCTGATGTCCAGAGTAAGATACCCAATAAGTATGGGCTAGAGTTCCATGACATTTGGTATAGATAGTTATGTTCTCAGAGGATTAATTATGCTAGTGACTCCCTGACCTTTTCTTTTAGAGCCCAAGCCTCATTTCCATTTCTTGAGCCCAACATTTCTCTGACCAACTCTATATCTAACTCTATATCACCAGACAGGGCCAGATTCTTAGAGGTTGTAAAAGTCAACATTTTTAAATTTTTATTTTCAAAATATCCATGGGTGGCAAATACCCTTAAGGCCTGGGAAAGCTCATCACAAATATGGCAAATTGTGGTATGTTTAGGTTAACTAAAACACCAGGGAAAATGTATGGTTACACCAATATGGTGACAAAAGAATCAACATTAATCACTTTAGTCTGTAACGGGATGCTAACTCCAGTCTCCAGAATTAAAGTTGGAGACACTACATGCCCATCCACCACCCTGACCTTAACTCTGGGCTATGCTCGAAACAAACTACTTTGTACGAAGTGCCGTCCAACCACGCCTAAAGGCAAACGTATTTATAGCTGCTCCAAATGGCCTCAGTCAAAGGTTGAGGGAAAGCTTGCAGTCAGAGCGAGGAGCAAAACATAATTATTGTTCAAAGGAGGATAATATTTCATTTTGGACAGTCTCCCTCGAAGACATTCAGGGCAAAAAAGAAAGCTTGAAAGGACTCCCTTTTCCCGGCCTCCACACACCTCAGTCACTGTGTGACGTGGGTGTGAATGTCAGATTGTCAAGTTCAGAATGCAATACAAAGTCTTGCATTATCTGACAATATAAAACACACTATGTTGACCGTGTACTGACCCCATACTATTCACCTGCTACATAAAGGTTATCCCACTTCCTGCACTGGCACTTAGGGTTGGCATTAAACATTGGTGGAGCTCTGCACAATCATTCAAATGGAACTTAATTCCTAGAGACACTGGCCTCAAATATCCCATGATCTAATGGGCGGATTGCCATGAAATTTGCTGAGCACATTAATGGTCCTAAGGGGATAAATCCTTTAGATTTCAATGACCTCAAGATCCTCTTCTGCAACCAGGGAAAACATTTTAAACTTAGCTAAATCATCATTTTGCTGTGCATTCTGCACAATACTAGTGTACTGTGAGGTGTAACAGTGTAGCATGTAGGGGTCACGCTGTTGCTCTTTAGAATCATTATATCTGAGCTAGTGGACTATTTTCAAAACATGATTTTACAAATGTATTTCTACCTCCAGTATATCCCCCTGCTGATGCAGCGAGTGTATGCACTACCAAGGGTATAGGCCAAACCCAGACACCGATCTCCCCATCTACTTGTCTGTTCCTCCCCCTACACACTGTACCCAAAATAGATGGATTTGTGCAATGAGGAGTTGACAACCACTCTATTTAAAACCGCACACTGTCAGAGTCAGTGTAATGTGAGCTTCTCTGGCTCTGTCTGTGTGGGACCAGCACAGTATCTCAGAGTCCCTGTCAATTCTCACCTACACATGCATGAAGAACGAGGTCAGTGACAGGAACCTCTGAAACACATCCTAAATCAAACTTGACTAAAATCAATAAATACATGTACTCAACTTGTTTTGCACACTGCTGGGATGCCAGTGGTAATGTTCTCACTCCATTAACCCCATTTTGTACACATGCTAAAGAAACACAAAATTAACTTTTCTTTAATCAAAATAATAATAAAAATCTCATTAATATAATTGCAAAATTGAACTTTTTGTCCCAGTTTTTCAGGCTGAAGTTTATGTTTGATATTTTTGGGAAAGTGAAGTTGTGTAAGTTGTTGTAAAACAGGTGCAATTGATGACAGTCAACAAATCCCAGCCAAGCGCATTTAACATGCAGGACACACACGGCTTATATTAGCCCATTAAAACTTCCATCATCACCATTATCAGTCCTTATTTAAAGCTTTAGATAGCACATCTTTGATACAACAGCATAGATTTGAGAACAAGTTCTTAATGAAGTTTCTCATGGTGATAGACTAGTGGCAGTCAGAAACAGCTGAGTTGGAAAGAGCAAAGGACAGAATGAGAGAGGAGATCAGATCAAGATGAAGACTGCAAAGTGGCTGAAAGTGGAGATGAGCTCAGACATGCCAAACACATTTCTTCTCTCTTAGTTTGGACCACTGACTCTGCCTGCATTGACCCACTTGACCCATTTAGTTAACTACTGTTACTGTTTAATTGCTCCTCCCCATACAGTCTTATAGAAAGCATGTCAGTTATCATCAGTTTGGTATGATGCATTTGTGACACTTGCCCATCTGCTTTAGTTGCGACAGATGTTGACACCTGACTAAAGACCCTAACACGGGACTTATTTAACTGTAACTTGTCTGAGTAAAAAAGTAAAACTTGTGTTATTTAAGGTGTCCAACAGGGTGTTGTGAGGTGAAGAGATGACAGCAAATGCACTGCATCAGCCCATTCATCACCCAGATCTGACATTCCCCAGCAGGATTCATTTGCCTCCCTGAATCCGATCCAGTGCCACATCCAACCCAAGCTCTTTCCATGTAAGGACAGTCTAAAGTGGGAAATCACTTTCCACGATAAAGTTACCTAAGAGGACTGTGTGTGCGTGTGTGTGCGTGCGTGCGTGTGTGTGTGTGTGTGTGTGTGTGTGTGTGTGCTTGTGTGTGTGCTTCTGTCCATGCAAGTGAGTTTAATTTAGATTCAAGCTCTAATGTATGGCTGTCAGAAAATAAACATTATTTTATAAATTATTTTAGATTCATATTTCTTTATGATTTATATTATTGTTATTTGTTTTTTCTACTGACACTTTTGCACATCCAGTTTGTACTGAGTCTGCACTGGTCCATGCTCCCATATAGCCATATGCCCAGACTTTTAAATTTTATACTGAGAAAAGTTTTTGTCTGCTCAGCTTTTATGTTACCAAACTAACAGCCAGCCATATAAATGAAACAGCATATAGTACTTTACAAACTGACTCACAGCTGTGAAGTTTAGCTTTAGTGCAGGTGGTGACTGACAGATTTTCCTCTCTGGGCTTACTATAGCTGAATTTATTGCTTTGCTGCTGAGACATGCATACTGTCTATCTGCACTATCTGTGGACATGAGCACACTGTCTGCAGCCATCGACCTGCACATACTGCTGCAAACCATGACAGTAAAAAGAATGGAGGTGAAGTCACCATTAGGTTTCTGAAGAGTGGTTTTGAAGTTTAGAATCTATGGCACTGGCCACTGTCATCTTGGCTGTCTATGCCTCTTCTGCCTCCCAGCTAATCTAAATATCAGCAAAGACATGGATCATTGGCAGACCTGAGACTGTCAATCAAAGTGCCACGCTCTCAATTCTGCATAACTTTAAGCCTTAATATAATTTAAACAGGTGAGCTGTATAAATATTCACCCTCAGTAGTTGTCATGAACGAGGAAATTAGCTATAGAGACCAAAACTGTTTTTTGTACCAGGCTGTAAACATGTTTATTTCTGCTGTGAAGTTGGACATTTTAACATGGGGACTCATGGAGGTTAAAATGTTCTGTAGCCAGCCTCAAGTGACCATTTGAGGAATTGCAGTTCTTGGCATTTCTGCATTGGCTTCCTTTGCCACAGAGGTTGGTGCTTGCTGTGAATCAGGTAAACCAATTGATTCCTCTCTGATATGTTGTTTTGCTTGGAGTTGCTAAGATGAAAGTTGACTTCACTGCAGTTTTTAATGTACACATTGGCATTGATTTATGTTTGGTGTACAGTAAAGAATTCATTTTCATCCTAGTGTCATATAGAGGTTTTTCCATGAAGCAGGCTGCCCACTCCATATTCTGATCAATCTTTATTGATCAAACGCAGAATCTCTCAAACAACAGACTGACAATCATCCTTTTTGATGTTAATATCTTTTTGGATGGACGTTTGGTTCAGACATTCACTCTCCTCTCAGGATGAACTGTAATAACTTTGGTGATTTTCTGCTTTTTATCGAGACCTACTGTGAGGTAATCATTTTCATTTTACAATACTACAAATATTTGCAGAACATCTGAACATGCTACCTACAAAAGCATGTTATCTTTGTCATGTGGACAGTTTAGACATTAGTATTTAGCTTAAAGCACCAATGTACATACAGTTGAGTTGTGTCCCCACAGTAGACGTTTCAGTCAAACTTGAATCTCATGCACATCCATCAAAATAGATGCTCTTCTAGTTCAAATAGTCCAACAGGGCACATTTTTAGGAAGGGAGAGAGAGTTTATGCATCAGTTTAATTAGCTTGATAAAGTATATTCTTGTTGCAAAACAGAATGATCTCTGTGGACCAAAGCCTTTGTTTATTAAGATTTTGAGTTCTCTACAGAGTTTTATATTGACATACATAAAGTATCTGTGTAGACAGAGGTACATATAACATCAAAATATGAAAATATCACATCTCTAAAAATTGAACAGATATTTTATCATCGAGGGCGTGCAGCGATGTCAGTTTTCCTTAAGACAACGTTGTTTGATAGCAAGTGGTAAACTGTACACAGAAAGATATGAGCTATGTCCAAAGTGACTCCTGACCAACTCTACACCCGTCAGTGGTGATGCAAAATGATGATTATGAGTAGATGTGTGAAATTCTTATTGTTCACTCTTTATTTAAGTGTGTGGGAGGGTGGGAGTGACTTTGAACACATGTTTTGGCACTTTTTCTTAGCAGATCCAGCTACAGTGAGCTGGTTAGATTAAATGGTGTTAGAGGAACCTCATCCTTCCAACACCTCATCAACATAAGCAACACCTTTTACTAAGCCATCCCCTCATAGGAAAAACATCTGTGTCATGTAGAAATTTGGTACTGGACACTTTGTCATGTCTTTATTTACAACCTTTAGCTTGGTGTTACAACCATAGACTGTATAAAACATGAACATAGTATCCATGACATCACCCATAAGTTTATTAAGAGTCAATGTGAAGCTTACTGTGGTGGTTCTGGATGTCTCCATCTTGGCAGTCCTGTCTCCACCACAAATCCAAAAATGGATGTGTACATGGATCATTGGGGGACCTGATGCGGGCTGAATGAAGCCTGGTTGCTGTCATTTAAAGTGTCTACGCTTTTAATTCTGTATAACTTTAAGTCTTAATATAATTTGAAGAGGTGAGTTGTATAAAAATTCACCCTCAGTACAGTTGTCATGAATGGGGAAATTAGCTATAGAGACCAGAACTGTTTTTTGTACCAGGCTGTAAACATGTTTATTTCTGCTGTGAAGTTGGACATTTTAACATGGGGACTTATGGAGACTGACTCACTTCTGGAGCCAGCCTCAAGTGGACGTTTGAGGAACTGCAGTTTTACAGGTTGCCGCTTGGTTACAACAAGCTAATTGATTCTTTGGCTTCATAGAGGAAGAATAAAACGCTGAAAACATACTATCTAAAATAATATCACTTTATAAAGTTGTGGAACATCCACTAATATCCACTCTCCTTTTACCTTTGATTTGGTCTCTATTAACTCCTGAGAAATATATCTGTCTGTTTAGCTGCCATATCCTCTACTATGTTCACCAGGTATCTCTAACTGTGTCTGTCTGCTTTGTGGTGAGGAGCAGATAGTGTAGTGTTTTTTTAACTTTATCTCTGAAAACAGCTGCCTGCTGTTGCTGGAAACTAAACCCAACACTTTGTAGAACTGAAGGGAAGTGTGAAGTTGGTAATTCTTTGTAGAGTGACCCCGTTCACATTATAGTCATTTGACCCAATGGTAATATAAAAATATTGATTAGTGCAGCTTTAATGTGCAGGTGGCACTTCTTGAAACAGTTTTGATCAAGAAACATCATTTTATCTTAGAAATGGTGATAATTGTCTTACTTAATCAGGTGACACTGAACACAATGGTAGGATCAAAAAAGGCAATATTACCCCTGGAATCCACCAGGCAAAGCTCTAAGACGTTTTGGTCGCAACACTGTGTGTCTGAGTGTGTTTGTAGGTGTGTGTGTGCATGCGTCATCCTGTTCACTGAATCAGCTTGGAGACATTGGAGTTGTATCTGCAACAGAAGACAAAATAAATATTAATCCCACATAGGATCCTTCAACAAGCAGCAAAGAACACAAAGACAACACAGACTGCTGCAGTGTCTGCAGCCAATGATCACTGATCATTTAACTATGCAGCAATTAGTTATAATATACAGCAAAATAAATGGATCTTTTAAGGGATTCTGGTTAGATGTGTGCTGACATTACCTCTGAGGAGTGGAGGGGGACGGCCAGTCTTTATCAGACTGCTCTGAGATAGAGCATCTGCCATCCAGGAGAGAGCGCTACAGCAGTACTCCAGCTGGGGGTGTGATACACAGACAGAGATGGATGAGTGCTGAGCAGGCAGAGCCAACAGCTGCAGGGAAACCAGACACACCATGCACACACACTCTACACACAGATACCAGATACCACACACCCATATCAAACTACCCGTACATGCAGGGATTGGACAGAGTCAAACTAAGCAATGTCTACTGGATTTTGTTAAAATAGGTGACTGATTTAACCAAGAATTCTCATTTAGACTGGATTAAATGAGAGGGCCGCACACACACACACACACGCACACGCACACGCACACATACACACACACACACATACACACATACACACACACACACACACACACACACACACACACACACACACACACACACTGATGAATATTCAGTTGTACCACTGGATGCTTCCTTGTGTGATGGCTGAACCTGCTGCCACACAGCTGTTTTTGGGATTAAGATTTCTAGTTTAGAGATTTTGGTTTGATTTCTTTTGATTATATTTTTAAATGTTTGTTATATGTTTGTTATTGGTTAATTGTTATAATTACACTAAGAGACAATTGAGAGAGTGGGAGAAATCCAAAGTGCTCATAAACTTGGATCCGGTAGATAAGGATAGGATTCATCTTTGTGTTCCTCCAGCCTGCAGACATTAAATACAGCATGTTCCCCTCGTTCAGTTCTATTCATTAATGTTAAGTTATCAACCAAACAGTTAAGTCATGTTTGGTTGACCTCTTTTATGGACACAGAACTTGAATATTTTGGTAATGTCTCATTTTTTAGGTAATAAAAAATCCACCTGTGACTCCTCATGCCTGCCAGCTCAGTCCCTTAAACCTTCTCTAAATTAAAAACAAAGTCTGTGCGTAAAGAATTCAACGAAGAGTATGGATTATGCATGAAGGTATTACTGACCTCCGTCTCCAGCAGCCGCAACCTTCGGTCATGGTCACGGATCTCTGTCATCTGCTTCAGCACACTGTCCACCCTGCAGAAACATAGATACACACAAATCAAGCTGCTAGAAAACCTCAACTTGAAGTTCAGCTCAGTTTAACACGCTGAGATGGTCTTCAGGATGTCAGAAACTTCTACATGTGTAAATCCAGGACAAGCAAATGTAAAGATTGACCTGAAACAGACAAACATGATTAAACATGTAACCTCAGGGGAAAATAATATAATATAAGATAAGATAAGATAAGATAGACTTTAATGATCACACACTGGGGAAATTCACTTTTCACAGCTCATATACACAAGGTTGATAATAAATTATTCACTTATTCACAATTATTCAAGTAAAAAATGTATGCAGGAGGTGAGAGGAGTTGTTCATGATGGATGTCAGCTTTGCTAACATCCTCCTCTCTCCCACTTCCTCTATGGAATCTAGAGGGCGAGTCCAGGACAGAGCTGGACCTCTTCACCAGTCTTTACTTGTCTCTCTCCTGATTACATTGTTGGTCAGTGTCACATAACATGAAGTGTAACATAAAGAAACTTTTTCACTAAAAGAATTGTGTCCAAGCATGAGGTGAAAAAAAAATCTAATAGTTGTGAACTGACTATATAAAAACACATGTACATCATTACTGCACTACATCATGTAGTGTATGTAATGCTGATGGGTGCTCGGCTCTATATTCCATATTTTCTTTCAGTCAAATTTAACTGTACATGAAAAAAATGGTCAGTTCTGACCTTGAGAAGGAAATGACTACATATCTTTTAACATGAAGCCACAGAGAACTTACTTGACAGATGTGCATTTAAGTCGTGCTGTGTCACTCTCCCTCTGTCGCTTATTCTGAGCTGAGAGGAGGTTTTCTTTCTGGATAGCCTCCCATGTGTTGAGGCGGCTGGCCTTTCTGCCCCGCAGCTCCAAAACTGAGGAAGTGAAGCCCAATAAAGGCATCGGAATGAGAACAAGAGCAGTAAAAGTACCTCACTCACCTCCACCCATAAACATCAAACAGGGTAAGGTGAACAAGTTTATATGAACTGAGCACATATAGTATGTGTGCACTGTTAGATCTCCTCTAGAAAGCTTAGTGCCTGCGACCACGACACAGTCTGTCAGCTACATTTACAGGCAACAGGTTAACACCTTGCTGCTAACTCTGCAAAGAGAGCAAAGGAGCGATCATTTACTAGCTATTGATATGGTCATTTTGGTTGTAGGTTATTATTTTAATTATTAAAATATGATGTAACTTTTCTATCATAAAACAACAGAACTGAAAAGACTGAAGAGGACACTGATAGAGGAAGGAAGGATGGAGGAGAATGTCTGAGCGAGAGGCTGCCGGAGTAAATCTGGGACTGACTCTTTGTCGTGTGGAAGCTGTTCCCTCATTGTGTTTCTGTCTGACTTTAGTGTGTGTGTGTGTGTGTGTGTGTGTGGCCTGTGGGTGCTGTAATCATGCAGTCTCCCTCCTGCTAACTACACTACAGCACGCTCTAGTGCTAGTCTTGTTGTAAAAAACTCTGGTTAACATGTCCACCAGCTCTGCACCACCTGGACCCCCCTCACTGGATCTCTCACTTACCAGCACATTCCCTCTTTGTGAACTCAATAAACTGTTTTAACTGATTCAGCTCTCTGGTCTGCATTTTGAGTCCACTATCTTTCACCTAAATACATTAGTGGTTGGTGAGAGCTTGGTGAAATAAAAGGCTGAAAGACAGACGCCGAGCTGGACTGACTGCTGTTGGACTAGTCAGTAATATTAGCTGGCTGCTATGTCTGCTGTTGGTGACCTTGTTGATGTTTGGCTGTTAGCAAAGTTGTTGACTCGCTAGTTTTTGACCAAGTAATGTAATCAGAACAAATACTCAAGTACATATTTAGATGGTAGCGATGCACTGCTGGTGTCAAATGTCAAAAATGACACATTCTGACATAATTTTGCATTAATAAGCATTGGCATCAGCAAAGTTTAGTACATTTGACAGACTGAATTAGCTGGTTATTGTTGGTGTTACATTCAATACAATTCTAAAAAATGCGTTATTTCACATATATATTATTTCTGATAGCCAGAAGTGAATGCAATCCCTCTACTTCTTCTTTTTTGTACAGAATAATATGTCAGCTATAATTTTGGCCCCTCTTTGGGGTATATTAATCATTACATCTTTTGGATGTTCTTTAAGCCATTTCCCTACACTGTGTTGGACCCATTCATGAGACAGCTGTCACTGTGGTTGTCACTGTTAGTGACCAGTCATCAGCATAGATCGTACACTTAACCACAGAATTATACTGTATTACATCCAATAATTACCAAGTATACAGGCTCACCTTTTTCTGTCCATGCTTCTATTTATCCCTCCCTCCCTTTCTTATTCTTTCTGTCTTCTCTGTCTTCCTTTTTCTCTCTCTTTAACTCAGCATGTCAGTTAGATGGCCAGTCCCAGCAGAATAAAAGACAGTCGGGCTCGGACACTCTGTACTCAGAATTACTAACAGAATTGCTGACAAACAGAAAACCTTGGCAAAGCTTCATCAACTAGCGACCAACTTGACTCAGACAGACAGTTCTCTCTTGCTATAAATGGATCAGATAACTTCCTGGCACACAGCTGTAGGTCCTCCTCGAATTAAACACATCTAGGCTGATTGGGCAAACTCCATGACTAATATCTTGCAATACCAGAGCAAGAGCTCACTGTTTGACAAGCAAGGACTACATTGTATCTTTTTAACACTTAGCCAAGAGTTTCTCAAACTCTTTACATCATGTTCCACCTGTCCAAGTACCATTATAACGGGTGTTAAAATATCATAGACCAACCTTATTCAGCTATAGACAGTTTACACAGGAAGCACATTCATTCCATCTATTGTTGACTGATCCTGAATGTAATTGGTTCAAGAATCAGAGTTAATTTGGCGGAAAAGCTTCTCTCCCCAGTATTTCCCTCTTGGAACCATGCAGAGTTTTTGAATTATTCAATTTATCTCATATATATATATATATATACATATCCGTGGTACATGTACCATAGTTTAAGAACCAATGAATTAGCCCATACTTGTATCTTTACCCTAAACCTTTGTTCTTATTTACTGCTACCTTCCCCTCATAAATTCTCATCCTCCTTTCACTCCCTTGTCTTCATGTTTGCAACTACTTCTTACCAAAGTGTCTGCTCTTGACTGAAGGGATGCGGCGGATGTATCTCTTGATCAAAAGGTGGAGGTGTGACAGGATAATGAAGGGGGGTGCCAGGCAGGGTCTTGAGTGGTACTCCACAATCAGGTTGTAACGCTGAAACTTCCAGTAGGTGTCACTGCGCTCCTGTACTTTGGAGAAGGTGTAACTGTAGACAGTAAATATAAATTTTATTATTCAGTATTTTCATACTGGACAACCTACACAGGTCCTTCTGTTTGAAATCTGTCTAAACAACCAAAACAAATCATTATAAATGTCAGTGTACCTGAACATAGCAATGAGTAAATTGACCAGTACTATGTTGGTAAACAGCAGGTAGATGACGAGGAGGATGACAACCAGCCAGTTGGCGAAGGTGTTCAGACAGGGCTCCTCTCCTGCTTCAATTCGTGTGATGTTGTTTGTGCAGTTTATTTCCTCCAATTTATCAGCTGGATGGAAGGAAGAAGTCCAAAATAACATGTGACCATCTACCATCTACATGGATGGCAGCTTTAGCACTTCCTATAAACTGAGCTGACCAAACCAAATCTTATATAATCCAATGCCAAAGCATGCAAAAAATCCCACCTGTGTTAAATTTATAATATCTTTGTTTTTGTTGAGACTGTCTGCATTGATTAAATTATTCAATTGAACACAATACCGGCTTCATAATATATGATAATTCACAGGCCTAAACTATGAGTAGAAAAGCAACTACTATGGCGGTGTGTGTGAACAGTACATTGTGTACTGCTTACATTTATATGTCCATTATAAGTAAGGCAGATTTTATCAATCTGAGATCAAGCAAAACCAAAAGTCTCATTTCAGAGGGTTGAATTTAGAAAATAACAATACAACTCACCATCCATTTCATGTATAGGTATTTGTCCAAAAATGTGCAGGTATGGTCTGTAGAACACTCGGCGGAATATCCAACCAGGACGGGGATCATATGAGTAGAGGAGCGCCTGATTGGCCACTCCATAGGCCAGGAGCCAAACAGCCAGGAAGAACAGGAAGAAGAAAACGTCCTTCACCTGAATGAAGCAAAATGAGACCAGATGGATGATGGATGATGGATGATCTGTCCTACTGCAAGGTCATGATTAAGACTTCTACAGCATTTCAATGACATCAGCTAGTCCCAAACCAAATGATATATGAACAAGTTAAGGCTGGCTCAGGTGAGTCCTGGACCATCCCTTAGTTCTGTTGCTATAGGCTTAGACTGCCAGGGGACTTCCCATGATGCACTGAGCTCTTCTCTTCTTCTTTCTCTCTCCATCTGTACACATTCATGCCCATCAATGCATGTTACTAACTTAGAGTTCTGCTGTCTGCTTTACCTTTAGTCATATCACCATTCAAGTTTATAGTTACAGTTATTATTTTATTGTTTATCTCCTTCATCTCTCACAGGCATGAATTGTATCTTGTGTGCACACAATAGCATGTTGAGCACTTAACGTATTAAACATATTTTTTCTCTCTAGCCTCCATAATCTGTGTATTTTTAATAATCTACCTGATCTAAATACTAAAGGTCCTCGTTAAGTATTTTAAGTTGAGCTCAAATTGTTGATGTGCTGTGAATGACACTTTACTCCAGGATAGAGAGACGTATCATTCTACTGCAGAACTTGCTTCACTCATGATTGTACAGTGTTCAGGTGTTACAGTTCTTCACTTTCTAATGATTTTCAGTTGAATGCAGACACTGACCAGCGGAGAGCACTTTAACAAGTTCAGTTTGGCTTGTCATCAAGTTACTCACAGAGTTTATGTTAATTAGCAACAGATGATATGATCTGCCACCACTGCTCTACTTCAACTTTCTTTTAAAGGTCATTCATTCATTTCTGTGTTGCCCATGGGTTGTTTTGTGAGATTTTCGTGCACTCACCATTTTGCCAACAATGATGATCTTGGGCCCGAGTTGTTTGTGGACGACAAAGATATGGATCAGACGTAGTGTGAAGACCATAAAATCTATGGCCATCACAGCTCGGCCAAACTCATATGACCAGGAGAACATTCTGTAAAACCAAACTGATGATATGTCATGATACGCTCAGCTACATCATGAAAATTAGAAAGTAAAATATACAGTGTATATATAATGTATAAAAAATAAGAAAAAAGTTGGCTTTTCAGCCTGTTGGCACAAATATATGAAGAACTGGCCCTGGAGTTGCCGTGGTAATCTCTGGTCAGTGTAAATCTTCTTGTCAGTGTGTAAGTAGCGTCACCTGCAGCACAGAGCCAAAATGAAGAGACCAATGGCTGTGAGATCACACTTGTTCCACACATCCTGGATGTAGTTCCTCATCCGCTGGAACACAAAAGTGCTGCCCAAAAAGAAGGTCTGCAAACCGAAGAGAGACGAGTCATTATTGGAAGTGGATGGATCTGTGCAGTGTCAGTGTCGTGAGAAATTTGAGTGGAATATTTTTAATATTATTTTATCTTTTAAAAAGCTGAAACTGCACTGCCAGCTTTAATTTGTATGATGAAGCAGCTGAAGGAAAGGAGACAGGAAATGTTTGAGTATGAGTAGTTGGAAAAGTGGGAAAGGGTTGAACAATAAGTTGAATTAATCTGAAAGATGTAGAACATTTCATCGTTTGAGTTCTGTTTCTAGCTGAAGGATAAGTTGCACAGTTATCATGGATTCATTGTACCTGAGTCTATCAACAAACATGCTTACATGTATTTGATTGGCCAACACTTTGCTTTGCTGAATGACATCAAATTGCCTTGCAGCAAAAGCTGCGCCAGGTTAATCATATTTTCCCATATTTTTTGCTAGAGTCCACCACTGTGTCCACACCAGGCCCCATTACATGAAGAAAAGGTGACAACTTCCTGGTGACCAGCTGCTGTTTATTATCCTTTACTGTCTTACTCAGCAACCTCTATTTTTCAAAACCTACCGTTTAGTTTATTCGGGTATCAGATATTTCTATTTCTAAATTGGGTCACTTTACACTGGCTGATATGTGTGTGTGCATGCTCATGTCTTAACAACCAACCTGACGAATCTCTTCACATACTAAGGTGAAAACCCAAAAGTACAGCACAAATTCCAGAGTGGCGGGGCCGTCAGGGGGTGGGCGCTTGAAGTCCACCAGCAGAACATAGGCAAACAGGCAGAGGAACAGGAAGTACATCAGCACATTGCCGAGGAATGAGGTGACAGGGGCAAACCAGAACTGTCTCCACCGTGACACAATAAATGGTCTCCTGGAGTTGGATGGCGAAGGCTCTGAAGATATGGAGAAATAAAAGAATGAAAATAGGAATGTTTCAAAGATGTTAACCAGACAAAATACATCACTATATATAATCATAAAGAAATACATGTTTGCATTTGTGTCAATATTTAACTGAAAATAATGCCATCTGTCCTTTCTCTGCCACTTATCTGGGTCTGGGTCTGACCATAGTAAACTGTGTCCACGATGACCCAGTGCAAAGCTCCATCATACTCATATTTGAACTTTAATCCACTGTTTAAGTGTCATGGCCTCAGGTTTGGAGGTACTAATTTTTATTCTTCATATGATTCTTCATCGTACACATAACCTGCACAACACAAAGCTACTCTCCAAAGATCACAACAAATGGCATGTTGTTACTGTACTGAAGGAATATGTTTTAACACTCTTCTGTTTGGGCAAAGGAGTGGTACCTAAAAGAGACGCCACTGAGTGCAAGTACCAATACAGTGCCAACACTGCAGCAACAGTAAAGGTGAATGAACTCACCATTCAAGTTTTCTTTTAGAGCCCTGAATTCTTCAGCGTCTTCCTCACTGCAATCCCAAACAAAGAATCAGGAGGGAAAAACATCATGATGTTTGTGCATTCATATTCATATTCATATTTGTATTTACTTTTGTATAATGTCAGCGAGGGAGAAGACTGTGGCATCATTCCCATCCAGACTTTCAGTATCTCTGACGTGGTGGACCTCCACAGATTCCTCATCTTGTTCCCTGTAACATGAACACACACAAGCTGGCATGTTTTCTTCTCCACATAAACCTCTGAGAAAAAAAACTGTCAAAAGGAAAACAATTGTTTTGGACTTTGATAAGCTGTTTTACTCTCAGCTCTTGAGTCATCTCAGCCTCTACCAAATTGATGGATTCAGTTCCAACACAGAAGAGTGTCCAAAATGTGTCCAAAGTCTTTCCCTTGTTCCTCCCTTCACTATTCTCTAGTCAGACTGAGATTTCAGATGCATCGATATCATATTGCATCATTACACTCTGTAGTCTTGTTCCTCAGTCTATGTGATGTTTATATTGTGGAGGTTTTTGAGAGCGCAGAGAGTGATTTCAGACAAACCATGACTCAGCAATTTAAATCAGACATGACGTGGAGAACAAAGGGTGGACTCTTCTTCTGGTTATGGTCTGGTACCAAATGCCTGAAGGCTTGTATGTATATGCTCAATGGCAACAGAAAAAACAAAGAATCAGTTTACTGTGTTGGTTAATCAACTGATTTTCAGATTGGCACAATTCTATCAAGAGTCAAGTCAATTCTGCACTTAACTACTACTATATATACTATATACAGCCTTCACTTCAAGTTTAAGTGAGGAAATCTGGACTAAAAATGGGTGAGCGTTTATTCAGGACTACATCTTCATAAGAATTGGAAATGTACTATTCTGTAGGAACTTAACTTAATCAGTTTGTGATGGGAAGTATTTGTCTGACTGATTGGAATTAATTTCTGCATTTTCAGATATTGTGATCATATGGAGAGGATCTTTAACAGGACTGTATTACTCACACATCCTAAAGCAGCTGTTTCCTCCTGCAGCAGGAAATAATTATTTGGTGTCATGTATTGTACAGATTGTAAATATGTATGAATTTGGGCTCTTTAAATAAAATGTATTATTTGCCTATATTGATATTATATTGATATTTGTAATATCTGACTATTTGACAAGAAGAGTTGAAACCACAGACTCATTGCACTAAGAGTGATCATTTCAAATCACATTTTCAGCTCAAAATATGATTTCCACCAACAATTTCACACATTCAAGACACAAACCAATAAAATAACCTGAAATCAGCATCATACACACAACATAACACAGTAATCAACAACACATACAGTACAACACAATACTGACCTGAAGCTGATAAGGTTTATGTAGAGGAGGGGGGGCATGAAGAAGGTGAGAACCAGTTTCCAAACCTCAGTACTTCTGTCCATGTCGCCCCACCAGATCTGAGACAGCAGAGACTAGACAGAGAGCAGCACTGTCACCACCACAGCTCTCAAGCAACTTTGAACTCACTGGTGGCATTTATTTACACTATCTGAATCAATATCAATCAATATCAATTCATTCATTCAATTCATGTAAGACCATAACATGATTATTAACATTTACCATCAAACTTGGTGGTGTTTTATCTAGATCCATTTTTCACAGTTTGGAATTTTAAATAGTGAATATGACAAATCTGTTTCCATTTGGCCAGTAGGTGGCACTGTAGCAGCATCATGTAACTATAAAGGAAAAAATATGAGGGAGTGCGATGTGGCATGTGATGCAGCTTGAATGTGTGCAGGTTTAAACCTTTTTAACGTTATACAGCACTCGTTGTAATCTTACCCTTTTGATAACGCGACATAGAGGTTAACTTAATGTTATTAAGCTAAGTGATAGACTGAAGAATGAAAATGTCATTCATTCACTGTTATGACTGGATGAAGAATGGCAGCACTTTTCTTTCAGCATCTTTCACAGATACTGATCATAGTAGTCTATAATCACATTTTTTCACAGTTTTTAATGCATAAAACAATTATTATTGTATATTTTGCTTTTCATGTGTGCAGTGTCTTTAGCCAACACCCTGACAATAAAATGTAATTTAACAATTTAACAACAGCTATTATCATTAATAATTCAACTGTGCTTCATGTTTTGGAAACACATTAATGAACTGCCTTAAACTCGTGGCATATTGTAACATGGCATAAATGTTTTCACTCCTTGAAGCCTGACATTACCAGTCTGTTAAATCCTGTTGGCAGGAGGACAGTATCTACCTGAACACCATCGTGGCTGAAGAACAGGCGGGCGTCAGCCGCAGTGGCCATCTGCAGGCACGTAGCCCCGCCCCACACTGGAGACTTCCTTATAAGGAGAGTGAAGGAACGACTCTCACTGCTCTGGTAACACTCACCAAATACATCTGAACACATAACAGCACAGAACACACACACACACACACACACACACACACACACACACACAATAATATTATTAAGTTTTCTCCTTCATCACTTTTCTAGGTTGCTAAGTAACAGGGTTGACAGGAAATGAGAAGAGACAACAAAACAGGCCTCCTGGGGCTCCCCTTAGGTTGCTTATAGCTGATGCACAATGCCCAGATAAAGGAGCATATAGCTGTGAACTCTGTCCACATTCATAAAAAACAGAGCAGTGGCTCACCTTGTGCAAGATTCTCAAACTTTTGGGCCAGTTCCTTCATGGCAAGCTTGCTCTCAGTCTCACTCTCCAGTTTAGAAAGTTCTCTGAGCATCTTACATCCACCCAGAGCACTCAGCACTGACTCTCCTGCCTGACAAGGAAACACAGCAACACAGGCTAATAAACAGCCATTGAAATGAAACCAACTTTGATGACACAATGATTGCTTTGTGACCTCTGTGATGCACATGCTGCTGAGCCTCACAGCACCGAAATATTTCTTCACCTGAAACTGTTCAGGTGAACAGACAATACAGACAATTTCTAAATGTCTTTGTGAGTTGTTGGAATATCACAAGTGAGTCTCACCATTTCCCAGAAGTAAACAGCCATTTCACTGCGGTTCTGCAGGACGGCCCAGATGAAGAGGGATGCCCAGGGTGAGAGGCAGCGCTGGTCCCGGTACAAACACTCCTCCTGCTGCATCTTATTGACTTGCTGAAGGTAAGACAAGACACAAGAGTCGCCAGTGAGGGAGTCAGATCTGAACAAACATTATCTCTCTGCTGACAACCCTCCATCATTAGTCAAAGTAGCAGCTGATAGGTTGGAAATCTCACCTAGTAATTAGACAGTGGTCCTTTAGCAATCTTTACTTTTTGGCCTGTGAAATAATTCATTGCTGCTTGCAAGCTACATTTACATTGCAACTGTGTCAGCATCTTGTTCAGTAGTTCTCAGTGATTTTGTATGGTGGTGCTGTGATGACAAACACAGTGTGTCTCTCTTCTAATCATTAAAGAATCTGCAAAACATGATTTCACGTAAGGGGAGAAGTAAACTTACTTTAAGCATTCCTCTGTAATGCACATACTCATAGACAGGATAAAGAATGATACAAATTGATGCAGCATGATCTGAGATATCAGCATCTTTATTCCAGGTACTCTTCTTTCTTGGTACATGGCTTTTTTCAAAGGTGTAGTAGTCCCTCCCCAAGGACGTGTAAATAGATTGATGTTTAAAATCCTCGTAATTCCCCGCACACTGACCTTAAGAGCCTTCCTGGTGCTGATGCTGTGGTCCAGCCCCAGAGGTCCATAGTAGAAAGGCTGAGAGACATCACCCAACAGGTCCCAGAGCAGGCGGGACACCTGCAGTAGCAACACATACTTCATTACTACTTCATATGCAGCAGGCATGCTTATAGAATGACACCTGATATAAAGCAGACGAACAAAAGCAAATACAGTTCACTGTGTTTCAAAGAATTAAATCCCATCTGTGAGTCTGTTTACATGAATGCGGTTCATCCCCCAGTAGAGTACCACACATTTGGACAATCTTTAGCACTGACTCTGTTCTGGATGCTTCTATTTTTATGGTGAGCTGTAACCAGTTCAAGCATCACTGGTCACAGTTCTCTGAATGAAGCTGCTACCAAAACTTTGAAGGTTTATGAAAAGCTTCTCTTTCAGCTGAGTAATTCCTGCTGATTCCATCTGAAGGCAGCAGGACAGATATGAGAAATTTGTGATATACAGTCCCCTCCAAAAGTATTGGAACAGTGAGTGTAGGAGCCAAATGTGTGCATATAGTTTGCGTTGTTTATTTGTTTAGATCACATGTTTGTAGGTCACCTTTACTTCCTGTAATTGGCACAGGGGGCGTGGTCATTGTACCTTATTTTTACCTGTGCACTTGGTGGCGGGAGTTTTGAACAAAGGGGGTTACAGGCTCCGATATTTTCTGTTGACCGTGTCACTATTTATTATCACGTTTCACTTCTTATCGTTTTAGCACTTTCACAATTTCATATCGTATAGTTCAGTTCGTCGTTATGCCAATTTAATTTGTTGTTGCTATTTTTGGTTAATAAACATCATAAACTTATACCGTGGATTTTGGATTTTCATTTTGGACCACGTGTCACAGTAGGAGCCTACTCAGCCTCTTAGCGGTTGTTTAAATGGAAAATTGCCGCTACAGTGAGGCCTATTCCTTTTTTTCTGCTGTAGACTGAAAACATTTGGGTTTGACATCAAAAGATGAATATGAGACAAAAGATCAACATTTCAGCTTTCATTTCCAGGTGTTAACATCTTGGTCTGATACACAATGTAGAAAATAGCACCTTTTGTTTAAACCCACCCATTTTTCATGTGAGCAAAAGTATTGGAACAGATAGACTTAAAGTAGATTAAAGTGAATAAAACCTAATATTTAGTTGTAAATCCTTTGCTTGACATCACCAAACTTTTGCATTCTTCTTTTGTGATGCCTTTCTAGGCTTTGACCGCAGCCTCTTTCAGTTGTTGTTTGTTTTGGGGGGTTACTCCCTTCAGTCTCCTCTTAAGCAGGTAAAATGCTCTGTAGGGTTTAAGTCTGGAGATTGACTTGGCCAGTGTAAAACCTTCCACTTCTTACCCCTGATGAACTCCTTTGTTGTCTTGGCAGTGTGTTTTGGGTCATTATCTTGCTGCATGATGAAGGATCTCCCAATCAGTTTGGTTGCATCTTTCTTTAAATTAGCAGACGAAATGTTTCTCGAGACCTCTGAGTTCATTTTGCTGCTGCCATCATGTGTTACATCATCAGTGAAGATTAATGGGCTCGTCCCAGAAGAAGCCATGCAAGCCCTAGCCATGACATTACCTCCACTGTGTTTCACAGATGAGCTTGTATGCTTGGGATCATGAGCAGATCCTTTCTTTCTCCAAACTTTAGCCTTTCCATCACTTTGATAAATGTTCATCTTTGTCTCATCAGTCCATAAAACTTTGTCCCAGAATTTTTGAGGCTTGTCTGTACTTTTTTGTCAAATTCCAGCCTGGCCTTCCTATTGTTCTTGCTAATGAGTGGTTTACATCTTCTGGTGTAGCCTCTGTACTTTCGTTTATGAAGTCTTCTGTGAATCGTAGATTGTGATGCCTTCACTCTTGCCCTCTGGAGGTTGTTGCTGATGCCACTAACAGTTGTTTTAGGGTCTTTCTTTAGAGCTCTCGCAATGTTTCTGTCGTCCACTGCTGTTGTTTTCCTCAGTCTACCTGTTCGACGTCTGTTACTTAGTACACCAGTGGCTTCTTTCTTCTTCAGGACATTCCAAATGGTTGTACTGCCTAAGACCAATGTTTGTACAATGGCTGTGATTGACTTTCCATCTTCTCTCAGCTTCACAGTTGCTTGTTTTTCACCCATAGACAGCTCTCTGGTTTTCATGTTGGTTACACCTCTAACTATAAATGCACAGGCAAAACCAAATCTGAAACTGAGTGTAGACATTCGGTGGTAGTTACTGTTTGAATAATCAATGTAACAGGAGGCTCCTGGGCAACAAAACACACCTGTCAGTCACATGTTCCAATACTTTTGCTCACATGAAAAATGTGTGGGTTCAAACAAAAGGTGCTCTCTTCTACATTGTGTATCAGATCAAGATGTAAACACCTGGAAATAAAAGTTGAAATGTTGATCTTTTTCCTCATATTCATCTTTTGATGTCAAACTGAAAACATTTAGGTTTTCAGTCTAAAGGAATTGGCCTCACTGTTCCAATACTTTTGGAGGGGACTGTATTTGCAGCCATGGCACTGCCATTAACAATCCCGATTACTCTGTTTACCTTGATTAAATCATGTGCAACAGACACGAGCTGCTACAAACTCAAACTCAAATCCCATACAACTTGTCTTTACTCATTATGTTTATGCAGGAGACATCAGATTACAGAGGTAATTATTCCCATGCATTTATGATTTCTTTTCATTTTTTGTGTCATTTTTCAGGTGTCATTTTTCTTCTTGAAATGCATTATATTATACAGTATTTCTGCTCTATCACCTCACTATGACTGACATTGTGTTGGATGATGTGGTTCTTCTATTTATTTTTATTGTTGATGCACTAATCTTATTGTAACATTACAACATAACATGAAATTAAACAAAGCAAGAGTTATATATAAATGTAATTACATCACTCAACATACCCATCATTACACAGTAATTAGCATAATGACATCAACACTACTGTATACTATTAACAGTATAATAACTGCTATTACTCCACCATCTTCTCCTCCTCTTCCTCACCTCGTACAGGCTGAGCTTCATCATTGCAGGTCCAGATAGTGCACTCTGTGGACTCTTCAGAGGTCCTATCACAGCTCCATCCAGGTTGGACAGGGATCCAGCCAAGCTCTGCCTCTCGCTCAGACGCTTCTGGAGCAGATTGTAGGTCAGTGAGCTGTCTGACAGCGAGTGGTACAGGCTTTCCAAACGGCTGTATGTGAGATAGTCCAGGATATTCAGGCCATTCTCGCAGAAGAGACGCACAAACTGGGGCTTGTCGTTGATCAGTGCATCTGTCATGGAGTCTTCAAGGTCCTCATACTGAAAATATAGTCACCTCATCAGCATTATGTTACTGAAGCATGCAGGGATACATTTCTAACTACCTTCTGCAGTATGGCACCTGGGTTTTTATTCGTGTAATGCAGAGTGAAAATAAAATCATAGAACCGTCAAACCATGATGGCCTCTGCTCTCAACTAAGCTCTATTAACATATCTAACATTTGGAGTTGTTTTATGTCAGAGGACTGGGGCTGTACTTGTATTAGCTGATTGGCATCAACTTGTTAATTCATGCTTCACAATCACTGGCTCAATTCTGAACTACTTGGCTGCCAGTTGATGAGTTACATCCAGTCATATTTCCCACAGGTGTGTAGCGTGGTCAGTATAACCTGACTCTTCTTGCTATCATTCTGTTCATATGTTTATGCTGCAGCTCTATCACCACCTGTAATGTGTTCAGCCTTTGGTACTGTTTATTTCAGTCACATCTGATCTGATGTGGTTTCTGACTGAAATGTGTTGATCATTAACAGTTTTGTACTGTGGGATGTAATGAACACTGATGAGTCTCCTCTCTCCTCTTTCTCTCTCCTGGTACACTGTGATGTCACAAATCTGTGTTGACCCAGTTGATACTTTACATGTGTCATTCAGTTTGACTCTGACCTTCCACTGTATGTCTCCGTTGAAGAGCTCAGTTTTGGCGATGTCCACTCGGTTCCAAGCCACAGCCAGTTTCAGCTCTTCAGTGTACTCACTGGCATTACTGGCCACACGTTTACTTGCTTAACACACATAGACACACACACACACACACACACACACACACACACACACACACACACAGAAAGCAACACTTATGTTTAATGGACACTGGATGATTAAATTTGACATTATTGTGATTTTCAGTGTCTTTCTTTTCTTAGTGTGGAAGTATGTGGGTTAACTGATGTGACATGAAGGAGGACTGAGCTGCATCTCAAATCCATAACCTCCCGTTACTATTGAGAGCAGCAAATCCAGCTGATATCCTGTCAGCATCACTGCAACAATTCACTCCTGAAGATTCATCCACCTCAACATCGGGTGGATATGTTCATTCCTCACCCAGGAAGTGGTGCAGGTTCTGGTCCAGGATCCTCTTATCTCGCACCTAGACTACTGCAACTCACTGGCGGGTGCACTTGCAGGTGCCATCCAACCTCTGCAGCTCATCCAGTATGCAGCCGCATGCCTGGTCTTCAATCTACCACACACTACACCACTCACACCTCAGGATCTTGCATTGGCTCATCCTACATCTACAGCATGGTCAAACCATAAAGCCCACAATGCTACTGCTCAAAAAAATGCAGACTGTCTGCTGTTCTGGGACCACAATGATGGAACAAAATCCCCACTGGCATCAGGACAGCAGAAACTTTACTCATGTTCATCTGTTCAGACTGCACGTGGGCCAATATAAAATAGAAGATATATCCTAAAAACTCTTTTTCTATCTTCTCTACAAACGTGGCACCTGGAGCAGTTCAGCATATTTGATAAGGTTGATGTACTTGCATGACTCAATTTTTGGGTTGTACCAACTTATATAATTTCTATTGTTAATGTACTAATCTCATTGTAACCTTACACCATAACATGAAATTAAATAAAGTAAGAGTTTTATATAAATGTACTGTAAAATAAAAGATAAGGAACAAAAAGATCTGGAATAAAAAGTGTGACAGTGTCCTCATGGTCTGAGGGTAGAAGCTCTTCCTGAAGCTCTCAGTGCTGGCCTGGTGTTTCCAGAACCTTCGACCTGATCACAGATTGATTTGGTACCATACAAATAAAAATGAAGTGAATTGAAGTCATGGCTCCTTATCTTTGGAACATTTTTATAGTGTTTATTTTATAGTGTTGTATTTACTTCTTTTAAGACAGTATTTTATCTCACTCGTCTGTCCGCCTTATTTTTTTATGTGAAGCACTTTTCTGCTCTTTTAAGGTGAATTATGAATAAACTTATAGCTTACCTCTTACAAGGGCTTTGAGCAGAACTGTATCAAAATCATCAGAACCCTCCTGTTCCCCGTGGAAAATGGTGATGAGCTCTCTGTTCTGATAAATACTCAGAGCCTAGGCACAGAGAGGAAGTGAAAGGAAATCAATGTTTGGAAAACGTTTCATTTCACGCATTGCAAACATTTAAATAACCAACGGATCTGTAGAGTATCAAGTCAGCGGGTTTATTTCAGGCAGTCATGTGTCCCAATGCACAGACTCAAGGTTTGTAGCAGTCTACTGCTCGTCTGCTCAAATTCTAATAAAATGTGGTTATTAAAGTTCCACATTTTATTCTAATCCAGTTTACTGTGCCTGCTTATAATAGTGTCTTCCCTCCCATCTGTCTCAGTTCCAAAATTCCATCACTGCTTCCTTTAGAATAGTAACACCTGCAGAGATCAAGAGTAACACCGCTCACTTTGTTACTCTACTCACAAATAAACACACAGAGACTAACACATGTGCTGTCTGACTCACACTATCGACGTGTTTTTCCAGCTCTGCATCAGCTGGGAAGTGTCTCCGGACCTTGTCATGGACCCAGTCACGGAGCTCTGTGCTGAGACCCTCAGCAGCCTCGCCCTCTGCTGTAGGAGAGGTGGGGCTGAGGGCAACAGAGAAGAGATTGTCCAGCAGTTCACTGATGAGATCTGCAGCTGGACCAGAACCAGCAAGAACCAACCAGGGCATAGCTTTCTGCAGAGAGGCGTCTATTCTCTGATTCAGAGAATGTGTACACAAAAAGTCTGAGTGAGTGTCTTTAAAGAGCTGTGAACTGAAAAGTGTCCTCATGATAAATCACACAACACAAAACACAGTCAGAATCATAACTGGGTACTTGATCAACAAATGCTACAAATATTATCCATCCATCCATCCATTCATCCACCAATTATCTGTAAACGCTTATCCTCATCAGGGTCACGATGGGGCTGGAGCCTATCCCAGCTTACAAATATTCTAAGTTATGAAACGTAAGACTCTTCTCTCTGAATTTGACAGGGATCAGGTTTCCATGTTATCCATAGAACATAACATGCCTCTGCATTGACACATTAGTGGTGTGCTGCTAAGAGCCAGTAACTCTTTGTGTTGAGACTGTGATGGACAATTAATGCTAACAGCTCATTCCTTAAGCCTTTAGCTTGCTTTCTGACTAAAATTCCCTGAACCTGATATATTCATTTAGCTGTACTACCTGTAGAAAACAGTATGGCTGAAATATGTTGGTAAAATTCAAAAATATTTACAGTATGTGTGGAGTGAAAATGCATTTGACAGTCTCCTTACCTCCAGCATATTTGCATCTCCTGCGATGAGCATGCATAGCACTGGGATTTCAATACTGCCACTACCTGTGTTAGTCCAAGAAAGGACGTTAGAATAAGAAGGAATTCTCAACAGAAACAAAGCACAAAAAGGTGTAGTGTATTTTTTATAAGCTGAATTGATAGTAGTTGGTTTCATTTGGTCATGCATGGTATCAAAATACACTACACACAAAAAAAATCAGGTTATTTGACTTTTGGGTGAAATTGATGTAAAAAGTAAAGTAAAAAGTTCATGCTACTATATCATGAAAGTAGGGCATTTAATTAATGCAATGGTAATTTCTTCATCTCAAACAATTTATTGAAACAAAAGCTAACAACAGTAGTAGGTATACCACAACAAAAAATGTCAATGTCTCAGTAACTTGACCATCGATTATACCTGTCTAGTCGTCTCATGCTGTTCACAAGTGGACTTATTCCAACCTGCTGATGACACTCTGTGACACTCAGCGCTCAGTGGTAACTTCCTCTGAGTACTTCCTGTTTGAAGCCTCACACTGACCAGGTACTGTTGATGGATTGTTAGGTGTCGTCTTGGTGTCATGATGTCAAAATGTGAACAGCATGATGAAGAGGACTGTTTAAATACAAACTGTCACTGAAGCAGAACATTTAGTGGTCCATTCATGGATCGTACACTTGTTTTGATTTTTAATCACCTTGTTAGAGAACAGCATGTTATGTGCATCCAAACACATTTTTGTCATGAATCCCTTTCAGACATGTCCCTCACTCTAAACATATTATGGCATCTCAAGAGATCATGTTTCAAGTCCAGAGAGAGAGTCCAGTAAGTAAAATTTACCAAAACAGGACTTTCACTGCCATGAGTGCCATGTGGAGCATTGTACTGTCCAATAATTTATTTGATGAATGAAGTAAATTATTGGTGCTTAAATGACTGTGAGATTACTGAAGCAAGACTGAGCCTCAAAAAGTACACAACTCCTCTTCATTCATCACTGTCCAGCTCAGCACTGTCTGTCAGCAGTGCTGCCACTGAAGTTAAGGAGAGGAAATGGACATCCGAGCTTCCTACTTTGGAGTCAGAGGACAAATACTGTGGTTCTATCTGTACTGCTTCTGTACCGTACTGTACATGTGTGACGTGTGTACTGAACTTTCATGGAAAAGCCAAAAGACATCATTTTAACACTTGGATGAAGCAGAAATTTGATAGATTCAATATATATTCATTTACATACTGTATGTCTCTGTCTCACCCCAAATGCCAGTGCGCTGATGGGAAATGTAGTCCTCCAGACTAGCACGAAAGCTTGTCTCTCCTCCCCGACGGCCAGCACTTCCATCATCCACCAGGAGGAAAGCTTGGCAGTTGTTGTCCAAACAATAAGAATCACGGGATGTGTTCTGGACGTAGTAACGAGCAGGGAAGCTCCCCTTCAGAGAGACAACACGGGACGGAAGAGTCAGTTTTGTAACACAGTCCTCAAAATATTGTTTTCTTAAACAAGTGAAAATGATCTGCCAGTGAGTCTTTTCTAAAATAATGTTTCATTTCTCTTTTTTCTAGCACAGCATGGAGTGTTTACATGGAGTGTAATAGTGAAAGAGGTATGAATGCAACTGCACTTTGTTTATAAATAAGATCCCTGTGAAGAAGCATACATTCTGAGAATAAATTCTTATTTGTAACCCATTTTCTTAAAATTGTGAAAGGAATGTTACTTGATTACTATAACTTTCAGCATATTGTCAATCCTCCGAGTGTCTTATGGTGTAGGATGCAGGGCCCTAACAGCACTAAACACATACACAGGAAGTATGTGGACCTCTAATCTGTTATAGAAGCATGCTGATATAACTAACATACTTCCTTGCTTCACACATGAGACTTAAAAGACATGGAAAAGATGCAGAATCATGTATTTACCAAACCTCCATGACTCACTTCAGCATGCTTCTCGTGGCTTTTAGTTCCTTTGTGAAGGGTGCATACTATTTCAGTCATGGTATGCATACTGTATGATGAGTACCTGGGCATTGACAAGTTGCTGTCTGTTGTGCACCAGGCCCCAGGGTGCCACTCCCACAGCAATCACTTTCTTCTGGGAGAGAGTTGGAGCTGCAGCCCCGTGGTCCCTCACCGCCTCACCCACGCAGCGGGTTATGCCTTCCCTCAGTCCCCCCGTTAGGATCCAGGCCCCTGGGCAAGAGTAGTGAGGAAAGTAGTGAGGTGGGACACACAAGGTGATGTTTTCAAAAACTGAGCATACACTACAGTATATACTGGGAGTGTGACGCAATGTATGTATTCATCCCAAACTGTTTGGTACAGGATGTTTGGTTTGATATGTTGATATGACCAAAACAATTACTGTCCACTTAGTTACAGTAAAAATGGACAATGATTGTGTGAAACTATTTCCAAAGGACATAATCCTCCCTGTGCTGGGAGGCTTTGAATCTGACATATCAGCAACACATTGGCAACAAATAAAAAACTAATTACATTTTTACATTTGTATTAACAAATGATTACCACAGCTGTTACTACTGCCACCATCATCATTAGATGATCATATCGGTCGATCGAAAAGGGAAGCAGCACATCCACCACAGCAGCTTGCAGTGAAGCAGGGTTGGTGTGCCGCCTAGTGGCTTCAAGGCACTCTGCCAGGGTTAACAGTATTTTCGTTACTACTTTCTTCAGCTTATTTCCATGAATATTTTTCTGGGTAGTTATTATTATGTTTCCAGTGTTGTTGTGGTCCCACTTTGGGACTAATCTCTTCCTAAACTGACATTTTGTCCTAAATATAGATTCATGATGATTAAAATCTCAAAAACTAATTGTGGTCAGTCGTAGCCATGATCAAGTCCATGTTACTGATTTGTCAAATGGCCATGAGCAGCTGAGCCAAACACTCTTTGTTAATTAAAGGATGAATTACGTGTGTGCAGCTTTTATTACAGCAGCGTTCATAAACCACTGACCAACTCCTCTTTCTCTTTTACACAATCATCCATCATTTGTTGTTGTAAGACAAAGAGTGTACAATAAGCAGCACCAGTAGAGAGAGACATGCCAACATAACAGGAGACTTTTCATCCTCCTTTCCCCAAAAGTAAACACTTAATCAAAACCAACCCAACACACGAACAAATAAAAAGAAAAGACATGTACTTTAAGTGTAGGACAACAAACTGAAAAACAAGGAAAGATATATGTACACATATGTCCCTTTCACCTGCATAAGAAAAAAAAATAATAGTCTAGCTTATAGTGATTAGTATTCTGCATTTCTTTGGCTCTAATTGAACTTCAGGGTTGTCATTCAACAAATATAAACATGGATTAATGTCAAATTCCATTTTTGTAAAACAATGAATGTAATCTCAAACATTCTTCAGCAGATCGCATTAAACAGATGCATAAATGTCCCTTCTTTACTTTTACATCATGGACAGTTTGGTGAGTTGTCTTTGGAAAATGTATGCATCTTTATATGAGTCAAGCAAAATTAATGAGTGCATTTGGCTTCCTTAATTGTATTACTTTAAATGGAAAGTGTATTCTTTCAATATTTAATTCAATCATCTACATTTAAGCAGGTATTTTTTATCCAAAAGCATCCGTTGGTCTTTTTCCCCCCAAATCTTTAGTTAAGAAAGGTGAATGGCCTGTTTTAGACATTAGATCATAAAATTGATCAAAAACAGTTCATTCCCCACTCCTTGTGGGTATTTAAAGAAAGATCTAACATAAGTTATGACCCCTGCCTTTCTTTCACACATAGCACACCCCTCAATACGTCAATCATTGTTGCAGGAAGTGAAGATACTGGTGACTTTAACTAAAGATGAGCAAGCCCGTTCAGATTAACTCAAGATGAAAAGGGAATTAAACAACAGATAGTGATTTTCCTCGCTCCTCGTGAATCTTTTTATGAAGTTCAATCATCACTTGTGACAGTCAAAACAACAGAGGTGGAGTTAAAAGAAAAAGCTCAAGATGGCAAAATACTAGTGAATTGGAGGTAGAAACTTTGATTGATCACTGAGGTAAATCAGAGCTCGTAGCTCACGCCTGCCCGCTCTGTGTATTTTTTTTTCAATTCCCAGTGGTTGTTTAGAATGTTAACTATGGCTTCTTACCTGTGCTCTGTGCCGCCCTAACGAGCCCGTTTCTCAGGATATCTCTAACCCATGTTTTGATCTTGTCATGGCCTTCACCCCCCACCACCGACACCACCAGGTTGGGTGAGGGCAGGCCCCAGTGAGCCGTCATCAGGGTGAAGATGATCTGAGGCGAAGTTTCACATGACAGCCGCAGAAACTAGACAAAACAAATAGATGACTGCAGTGAAAGAAAAGCATTTATCAAATCATTTTAATAGACAAAGAGGCAATTCATCATCATCCTGTCTCCAGTATCTGGAGACAGAGAATGAGCAAACAAGTTCCAGTCTTGTGGAAAACCGAATGTGTGGTTCCAGTACCAAAGACTACACATCCCAGGGAATATAACCACTTTAGATCTGTCACCTTGACTTCTCACCTGATGAAGACCATGGAGAGAATCATTCTGGACCACCTTAAACCTCTGGTGAGCCCAAATCTCAACCCCCTACAATTCGCCCATCAACAAGGCATGGTGTTGGATGATGCAGTCATCTACCTACTACACAGATCCCTCTCACACCTGGAAAACATTGGAAGCACTGTGAGGGTCATGTTTTTTGACTTTTCAACTGCTGTACTTTGTGCTTTCAACACAATACAGTCATCACTGCTGAGGGGAAAGCTAGAAGGGGCTAGAGTTGACCGCCACCTGGCTGCATGGACCATCAACTACCTCACCAACAGACTACAGTATGTGAGGCTTTATGACTGCGTGTCTGATGTGGTGGTTTGCAGTACAGGGGCCCCACAGGGTGCGGTGCTCTCTCCTTTTCACTTCAGTCTGTACACGTCAGACTTCAGACACAACACTGACAGCTGTCATCTACAGAAGTTCTCTGATGATACACCCATCCTTGAATATGTATCAGAAGGAAATGAGCAGGAGTACAGGGGGGTCATCACAGACTTTGTCAACTAGTGTAATCTCAACCACCTCCACATCAACACCAGCAAAACAAAGGAGATGGTAATCTACTTCCGGAAGACACCTTCAAGAAGACACCTTAGACCACACCAGTGAACATCCAATGATTGAATATCGAGATGGTGGGAGCATACAAATACCTGTTAACCTCAACAACAAACTCGACTGGTCTGACAGATGTCTTGTACAGAAGTCGTCTCCACTTGAACCCATCTATCCATTTTCTCCGCTTAACCGCTTATCCTCATTAGGGTTGTGGGGAGGAGCACGAGAGGTTGGGAACACCCTGAACAAGTCGCCAGTTCATCACAGGGCATTTAGAGAGAAATGACTGACACTCACATTCACACCTACAGACAATTTAGAGTCACCAATTAACCTGTTAAGGTTCATGTCTATGGGCTGTAGGAGGAAGCTGGAGTACCCGGAGAGAACCCATGCAGACACAGGGAGATGCAAACTCCACGTAGAAAGGGCCCACCTGAGGTTCTTGTTGTGCAACCCTCTTGTTGTGAGGCAACAATACTAACCACTGCACCACTGTACCACCCTTGGAAAAATATAAAGGCTGGCTGGTATCATGGAATATGATTTCAGATAAAGGGGACAGCAATACTGGTTCAAAACTGTTGAAACAACTATAAATGTCACTGCTAGAATGGGGGTCATTTGTTGCCATCAAAGTGTAATGTACTGACACATACATAGTACACTACAGAGAACAAAGAAAATTGTGAACAGCGTGTAGGCAGAGGATGCAGCAGCCTCTAGATGGCAGCACAAGCAAGATATTTAGGATATACTGTAGTTAATGGATGGGTTCACCATCCATTAACTACAGTATATCCACCATTCTGGATTTTTTGCTAGGTGGGGTCTACTTAACATTCTTGAGGCTGAACCATTCCACCAAATGGTATGCTGGTACATGTATGACTGCGTGTGGTGTGTAAGTTCAGTTCTGCCACTCACATGGCTGTGTCTGCGTCCAGCGCCGGCAAACTGCAGCTCTCCAAAGGCGTCAGTGGGATACTCTGAAGAGTGCTGCCTGCTGTCCCACTGGGTGACAATGGCTGCTCCAAAGAAGTCCCCTGTTGCCACAGAGTCATGGAGCTCCTGCACACCACCGCACTGACACAACGCTCCATTGCTGACACACAACGCACCAACCAACGATATTAAGTTACATACAGTACAGACATGTCATCATTAATAGAAAAAATCTTGGTGTCCTACTTTTCTGGACTCAGTATGACTTCATGTGTATGATTATATTAATTGTTTTTTTGTTCTTTGTTTGTTTCTGCATGTTCCAGTTTTGATGGCTTGCATCTAATAATCTCCTGTAGATGATGCTGTATGTACTTTATAAGCTTTTGTGTGTCCTTCACACGTGGCTAAAGTGAGAGATTACCTGAAAGAGTCTTCAACAAAACTGGTGCACACTCTCTTCTTGATGATCTTGGGAATCCAGCTCTGTGAGCAGGAAAATAGTTTGTTAGAATTATGAACACAAAGAACTGCATGCTTGTGGAGCATGAAAAACAATCTTCTGATAGGTGAGGGACAGAAGTATAAATTGCATGATACCAGTCCTTTACTGTTATGTAGGTAAAACTCTGTTTGCTCCAGGGCTTGTCTTTCAGCAGAAAGAGTAGGAACTCTGCATTGTGTAGTTAGGGTGTCTTGTAGAGTGAGAAAACCAGGTTCCTGAAAAAATCAGGTTAGGCAGGAACTTGGGACAATGTACTTGTAACATTTACAAGACCTGGGTAAAATAAACCCTTTATCCACAGCATGCAGGTCAGTAATCAGATCTCCCTCCTAGCTCACCTCTGCATGCAAGTCTTTGTTTACTGATTTGTGCGTGTGTGTGTGTGTGTGTGTGTGTGTTGGGGGGGGGGGGGGGGGGGGGGGGGGGGGGTTAGACATATGTTTACATGTCTATTGTTTCACATACTTGTATGTACAATATAGTTAAATGTTTAAGTTTATTTTTGTTCAGATTTGGAACAATAAGTCTTAATGTACGGATAAGCATGCAAGTGTTGTATGAAGACATCAGGCCTTAAATGTCAGGCCTATATGTTCAGAACATGTCATCTGTATCTTATCTCTGCACCAATTTCTTAATCTGTTGGAATTTCATGAGAAACTGTGCAGAAGAATGTGCGGGCGCTGTGGTTTCATGTGGAAGAGTTTAACAGAGGAATGTACACTCAGATCACAAGATCACTCAGAACGTTTTAAGGCAGCTGGAGGCACCTTAAGAGAACAACAGAGAGAAGGGAGGAACACAAGCAATCAGTGTTGCTGTTGTGGTTGTTTCAATGTTTGAAACAAAAGGACAGAGTGAAGTGTTGGAGCAGTAGACATGAGATGAAAGCCAAGCAGAGAATGAGAGAAATGTCAGGAATGAGTGAAGAGCACTTCAAGTTGAGGCATGACTGAGTGGTTTTACTGCTCTGTGACACAAGCTGGTAAACAATGTGTTTATTGCTTCAGTCTCTCTGTGAACATCCCACGCATCATTTACAGCTCTTCGGACCTAAAAGTTGCTGCGAGGGGAAACAGATGAAGCTGAATGATAACCATTCAGCTCACTGAGTGAGGACGGGTTCAACCAGTTATTGGCAACTCTGAGCCTGTTTGCATTCAACATGAACACTCAATATATTTCTCTTCTCAGCTGATGTTGCAGAATGAATTTCATGGTGCTTTTTCCTTTTTTCCTATCCAGTGTGTTTCACCATGACCTGGCCCATGACATGGCTCACAGAGGAGACCATCAGAGCAGGAAGTGGTATTTCTATGTCTTCTGCAATGAGTTTGTTATGATTGAAATGTCTTCGCTGAACAAAACAAACCCTGTCTATCTCCTCCTCCTTCTATCTACCTGACCTGACCAAACTGTTTGATTTTTACTCTTTCATATAAATGCACTGGGTCAGAGAAATGTGAAGATAATTTTACATAAATTTAAAAAAAACATAATAAATCAGATGTTGTCACCTCTTACACATATCAACTAAATACATATTGACTTCATACAGCTGATGACTGGTGTAAAAGTTGAACATCCAGAGACAAAGAAAGTTAAAATTTGTATAATAAACTTCTGCTTCACTTTTTCAGTAACAGTTCAGCATTTTTAATGGGCATGTTGTCATTTGTAACGGGTACCTCATACCTAGGTGTGTTCCTCACTGTGAGACATGCAAGATGAGAATCTGTGATTGTTTTTGCACTTTCTTTACCATATGCCTCAAAGTTTTTCCCGTTCTTTCAGGTACTTTGTTTGACTGTGCACAGCCTGGTCTGGAATGAGTTTTATGCCCTGTGATATTGCAAAGTTTCTCATTTCCTGACTTACCACTAAAATGCCCAAAGCCATAGCCTACCTAAGATTTCATTCAGTGACAGCAGCAGCTCTTAAATCAGACATTCTTCTCCCAAACCTCCTGAATAATGCTCTTTGGTGCTGTTTTATATCTTTCAGTGCCGTGTCTTAAGGAGCTAATGATCGACAGGTATAAGTGAAGTCATTCTGCAGTGGAGTCTCAAACAGTTTATGAGAAGAACAGAAGGAATCTCACACTAAAGCAGCTCTGCATCACAATCTGCTGCTGAAATGAGAATACTAATTATGAACACGGACAGAATAATTCATGTTGCAATAGAAAATAAAAAGGTACTTTGGAGAGATATTTTTATTTATCTCAATTTTCAGTTTTAAGTTTTTAAGAAATGTTGCTGGAGCCGTCTGCACTTTTTTCAAGATAATGTTGAAAACTTTTTCTCTGCAGCAGCTCATTAAACAGAAACTTGAAGGTCCGGTGTGTAACATTTAGGAGGCTCTGTTAACAGAATATGGCCAAAATTGAACATAATTTTCATAACTATGTTTTCAAAAACACTGGCTCTACATACGGCTTTTTTTGGTTTTCACAGCCACCATAGGAAGGAGAGGGTGAAGCGAGGAAGTTACAATTAGCAACTACACCACTAAATGAAAATGTACCTTTTTGTAGATTTTGGGTTGCTCTTGCTCATACATATTTATTACTAATAATACTTATGAGTGTCTTACTTACAAGTACACAGACATGTATGAAAAATGGCTCTGGTCTTCAGTAGCTCTATGTACATAAATTTAGTGCCAGATGTAGAGAAGAAAAATGTAAAAACACACAGCTGATAAGAGACAAACTGGTACAGGTGAGTTGACATGCCAAACAAGTTCTATATAATTCAATGTATGATCATGTTCCACAAATAGAATGAAAAAAAATAGACAATAACATCTACTTGGATAGTTTCTACTATTGTCTGTCTACAGTGGCTGGGCTCGGTTTTAGCACTCTAATATTAGCTCTGACTATATGACTTTCTTTAGTGTGGAAAATAAGAGCTATGGTAAGATGTGTGGTGAAATGTAGGATAGGTGCTGCCAAAAGGATCTGTTGTAAAGTCGATGATTTCAGGTGTTTCCAGTCAGTGAAGGAAAAAACAAAAACATAATGCATAATAAAATGAAGATAAAATCTAATTAATGGTACAAGCCCTGGTGTGCCTGCTGTGCCTGACTGTTTCCTCCTTGGCTTCCCTAAAGAAAAAACTGCACACTAACATACTTCTCTGTATGCTGTTGGGCCTGACCACCTTCATTACAGGGTTGCACAGTCCAAAATATTACTCATTAAGAGACAACAAACACACCATATTTCTTAGGAACATAGATTTCCAAGGATTGAGTACCTCTTGTCACACACATACACAAACACACACACACACACCCTTCCTGGCCTCTTCAGAGTAACAGGACAGGAAATCTGCAGTGCGATTCTTGGTAAATGAACTGTACTTACATAGCGCCTTTCTAGTCTGACCACTCACTTTTACACTACATTTCTCATTTACATGTTCATACACTGGTTTCGTACTAGCTCTGCCACCCGTTCGTTCAAGGCAATCCAGACTTTTCCCGTCTGTTGTTCCCTGTTGGTGGAACGTCCTACCAGTTCCTACCAGATCAGGGGCGTCCCTCTCTACCTTTAAAAACCTCCTGAAGACCTCCAGCTCTTCAGAGAGGACCTCCTCTGTTAGCACTAACATCTGGACATGATAAATCTACCTCTTTAAGAATTGTCACAGCACTTACTGCTGCACTAACATGTCCATGTCAAAATTAACCATGATTGTTTCCCTTTTTTGTAAGTCACTTTGGATAAAAGCGTCCGCTAAATGAATAAATGTAAATGTAAATGATGGCATTGGCAATTGGCATCATTCATACACATTCACACACTGATGACAAAGACTTCAGAAGTGATTTAGGGTTCATTATCTTGCCTAAGGATACTTGGACATGCAGTCTGATGACCAAATTCTTGTGTCCTACTTTGAATCTTATGTGGAAGGAAAGATACTGTCGAGTAATTGTTGCATTTGTATCAATCCTAGAGGCTGGAGGACTTTCCCTATCTGTCTGTGTGTGAATGCACAATACACACACACATACACGTATACACCATCTTGCATCAATATTCAACCAGCAGTTTTTTCAATGCAGCTTGGTAGAGCACGTTTAACCCCCAGTGAACGACAACGCCGCCTCAAGCTTAGATTATGCATCTACTGTTGCCAGGCCGGTCACTTCTTGTCTTCCTGTCCCTCGACGCCAAAAGAGCAGACTCGACAGTGACCGAGAGCACTCTGGTGAGTCAACTTTCATCTACACCAAGATCTCCTAAACGTTTGACTCTCCCTGCCGTACTCCAGTGGGGGGGGGGGGGTACTGTGGTGATTTTGGACACTGTTGTGTTTTCTTGTGGTTTGTGGAAGCGTGCCTTTTTGTTTTTCAGGCTGGGCGTGGTCTGCTGGCACTGGAGTCCCGGTTCCCTTACCTGTGTCTCATCACTCATTTACCCCAGTATAAAGCCTCCAGCCTTGCCACCACTCCTCGCCAGATTGTCTGCTTTACCATGCGGTATAGTC
Source organism: Sciaenops ocellatus (assembly GCA_033000465.1). Taxonomy (NCBI): domain Eukaryota; kingdom Metazoa; phylum Chordata; class Actinopteri; family Sciaenidae; genus Sciaenops; species Sciaenops ocellatus. Next base: position 2,279,878 of record CP136877.1, on the reverse strand, counting down.
GGCTCATCACCTGTGGTTACAAACATTCTGTACTAGTGTTTTTTGTTGTTATCTCTCCGCAAGATCAGAGAACTAACCGCCACCTGTATTCTTTTCTCCAGAGTCTCCAGCCACCAGCTCCAGTGCTTCAACTACCACACGCCCAGCCTCAACCCACTCTTCTCACCGTCAGACTCACAGCCTCTACCTCGACCGGAGTTAAACAGCAGCCCCACCTCAGCCACGCTCACTCTCCCCCCCACCAGCCTACCAGCCATTGCCACGGATCCTCCTCTCCAGCACCCCCAGGCCCCAATCCAATACCTAACCCTTATTGCTCATTAAATCCCTTTTTTTCCCTCTCTACCCAGTCTCTGCGTTCTGCTTTTGGGTCCTGACAAATCCTAACCATCACAGTTTTATTACATTTGTTATCCCATTCAGCATAACCCATCTACTATACCTGAACTGGAGCCCACTCTACCAGCTGAGCCACCAGATTGCCCCTATTTATTTATATATGAATATTTTTCTGATCCACCTTGTAAATTTTGAGCTGCTGTTACAAGTGAATTTCCCCGGAATGGGATCAGTAAAGTCCGTCTTATCTTATCTCATCTTGATATCCATTCTTAAACACACATAGAACAACTACATGTTTTTCACTGGAGTAATCTTAACTCCAATTCAAACAAATGTTGCCTGCAAGAATGATAAAAACCTCATTGATCAGGACGGACTGATTAGCGTATGTGTGAGACTGTCAGTTATCACCTGACATCAATTTAACCTATAACCAATAATGTCTTTGCAGGTCAAGACTTCCACTGCCATGTCACTGTAGTCCAAGTTTATACAAATGAGGATCAATTTCAAAAACTAGGAGGAGGAGAAAGTGAGGAGTGTACATTTAACAGTAAATATTGCTCCTCATTATCTAGGTATTTCCTCTGTATATATGTCTGTAACTATAATATATTTAACCTGTCTGCATGAACAGAGTCGACCTACATGTGAGATTTTCCATGATAATTTGTGAAAGTGAATAAGATCAGAAGTAATAATAAGAGTGTGACAGTTTGAGCTCTTATGAAATAAACTGAAGCATCAGTTACTCTTTTCATCCATCAAACCTTTCATTGAATTTATGGAGAACACTGTGCAGACAGCTACACCCTGTTCCATGTGTTATTATAAAAACAGAGAGTCTAATCTTTGCACATACAACAAAGCACATGGAGGCTTTAAAGGCCATTTCCAAGAAATACACAGTGACCTGTCCTTTTTACTGACCTCCACACACATAATTAATACACACAATATTTTAAAGACACATGAGAACAAACTCCTCACTGTAGCTTCCTGTACACTATTATTATTAAAATTATTATTATTATTGTTGTTATAGTAACTCTGTGGTATTGTATTCTGTAGTATTGTGTTCATATAGATAAGAAAATCTTATTAGTTTTGATTTTGATAGCATCATGATGATGAAGCATTCAAGTTTCTTTTTCACTACATTCAACAAACTGGATGATTTTATCTGTGATTTTGTATATCCCTCACATGATAGTATTTTATTCTGTATTTTTTGTAATATTTTTAATACTGTAATAATGATTTTAACATTACCCAGACATCTCTCATAATCATATATATAACATAACTCTGTATGTGCATATATGTGTATCATATATGGTGTGAAGATGGAAGGTTGTAAGTTCACTAAGAGAAATGTATAATATGTGGTCTTGTGAAGAAGGTCAGTAGTCTCTCTATCACTCAGATGCTGTACCATGTGACCTCAAAATCATGCCATTGTTCAAATCAGGTGATTCCAGCATGTTTACTATCGTCCTGTTTGAAGTTCTGAGAAACCAGTACATCAAGAATAAAAAACATAACCATGTGAGCGACATACTGTACAGCAATCAACACAAGGGTGTCACTCTCTACAGCCAACAAAAAAGCTGTGGCTCGGAGGTAGAGCGGGTCGTCCACTAATCAGATGGTCTGATTAGTGGACGACTCCACTAATCGGACCCCAAGTTGCTCCCGAAGGCCTTGCTATCAGTGTGTGAATGGGTATGAATGGGTAGCTCCTAAAACTGATGAGCAGTTAGCACCTTGCATGGCAGCTAATGCCATCAGTGTATGAATAGTCGGAAGGCTAGAAAGGTGCTATATAAGTACAGTCCATTTACCATTTACCATGTTTTCAGGTAAAGTAATGTATGTATCTATTAATAGGCATAATTCAAATGGAGCTATGCTACTTTGAGTATCTCAGGGTTCCATCCATCCTCCATACTGAACCTACCTACGGTCTGGCGCCATGAATTGCTGGATTTCTCAAAACTTAATGATGACAAAATAGAAATCATCCTGTTTGCCACACCAACACTTTGAAACAGATACTCAACAATCTGTGACTGCTAGAGAAATGATGGCGTAATATTTGATTCTGGTCTTTATTTCCATGACCAAGTAAAGATGGTGCATGTTTCTTTCAACTGGAGGTCATTTGAAAAATTAGATCTTTTTTGAGGAATCACACAGAGTTGTCCATGTTTCTATATTTTCCACTTAGATTTCTGTAATGCCCTCTATGCAGGTGTATGACTCCACCATCATAGAGTTCAATGCTCTTTGCAGCATTTCATGTTGTCTAAACTCAAGACCAACCACATTTAGCATGTTGCCCCCACATTTACAGAGAGTAAAATACAGGCTTCTTTTGTTTCTGTGTCAACAAACATGAGGTCTGATGTAGCCTAGTAACATTTATGAACATTCAGTCCATTTTCCATAAGTGCTCATTGCTGGGGGCTGAAGCCACATGTAAACCAGCTGACATCGGGCAAGAGGCTGGGTACACCCTGGACAAGTCACAAGCTCCTGGAAAGTCCTCTGGCAGCCTGCGGTTTGAGCTCATTCAGGTGGATTTAGTCATTAATTAATGTATATATGTATATAAATATGTATACATATATAGATATATAATGCAAAATGTTAGACACGGACTGATAAATTATTTGGAATGTAGGCCAAATTTTTTGCTTCAGTCAGTCTCTACACATCAGACCATCATACATCATACCAGCAGGCGACCTGAGGCAATTTAGACTCACAAGTCACAACTGGCTGCGCAACATAACCAAATCCCCCAACAGGCCTACAAGCTCCACCTGTCATTTTACTATGATCTGAAAAAGTACAGCATATTCAGAAAAACTCTGTATCCACACATCCAGCATGACACAACGGATCAATTCTGAAATACTGCCAGGCAGTCGCTGTTAACAAGCTGACTGACAGATCCGCGTAATATTCAAGAGATACGCCCTATCCAAATGGGACAAGTACTGCAACCCCCAGTCGGCGCGTTACTGAAGCTGTGCCACATGCACACATCGTTCTGAGTTTAAAGACGCGCTCATGGTTTCTGGTGACACGCGGACAGCTGTGGACACAAACACAACATCAGATGATAGTGATGAAACAACTGATGTTTCATCCCAGACGCATTTATTGACACCTGAACATATCATTGTAAGATTCCGACATTCATCGAATACGTTAATTTTGCGCTCAGGAGATTATGTTATAGATGAGTATGATGTTAAAGTTTCCACAGTCGCTTTCAGCAGCTTAGTCTTCACCTGTCACTCTGATGTAATGCCCTGTAGTCTCAGTGATAATAGCAGTTGGAAACATAGAAAGTTTGAAAAAGTTTTTGATGCAGAAAAATGCCATCATTGTGGAACATACCTGATCCTTCTCTTTCTTACTTCCTGATTTTCCACCTCCTCCGTCTTTCTCAGGCTCATTCATCTTGCTCTGCAGCCGTATAGTCTGATCAGGGGGGATCCGGCTTAGTTATGCATCCTGCAGCTCCGCCTACAGCCTCCACTCCGGCCTGCCCACACAGCCAGTGCAGTGGGTGAGCCACCTGCCTCTCACAGCAGGGTACCTGAAGCTGTGGACTACAGACCGTCTATCACACATTTTGACATCAGTTATTGAAGACATACCCAGATCCTTCACTAAAGTGCCAACAAAACAAAGTAAAAACACATTTGCCTACAAAGTGTCATCAACAAATATACTATAAGTAACCACACAGAGTAAGAAACACAACACAGATACCATAAGATGCAAAAAAGTTGGGTTAGGGTTAGGGCAAAAGTTACTTGAGTTCAGATGGGCAGGGGTCTATGAAGCAAAGCAATCTAGCAAGGAGCAGGCAGGAGAATGAGAAGTCCAGGTAATCCAAACCGGCTGTTCAGTAAACACTAACCAGTGGAAAGCTACAAAACACACTGGACAACCTAACAAAGGATGAATGAATGTGAACCGGTCGCTGTTAACAGCACTTACAAATTCTCACTAAATAAATATCCATTTTTTGTGAAAATTAATGACAAGTTTTGATGTTGTGATAAATGTAGTGTTGTGAAAATGTGAAATTCTATCCTCATATAAACTATTGCATTCAATAGAAAATCTCTGAACATTGGTTGTCACTCAGGCAATCAGTCTTTGTAAAATAAGTTACAGACATCTCTATGTTGTCTACATGAAGTACACAAATTCTCAAAAAAAAATTGCCTGGTAGCCAAATTATTGAAACTCAATGCATGAACATCTTTTATCAAAACCCCGGTGGTTTGTGAAGTCACCTCAGTTTTTCCTCTTTCTCCAGGTAGCTTAACACAATCACAACATGATCACAACACGATCACAACATGATCACGACATAATCATGACAAAATCATAACACGATCACGACACAATCACAACACGACCATGACACGATCACAACATAATCATGACGAAATCACAACACATTCACAACAATCATGACAAAATCATGACGGAATCACAACATATTCACAACATGAACACAACACAATCATGACATGATAACAACACAATCAAAACATGATCACGACAGTCACAACACGATCATGACACAATCATAACGGAATCACAACATGAACACAACACAATCACGACATGATAATAACACAATCACAACATGAACACAACACAGTCACAACATGATCACAGCATGATCATGACACAGTCACAACACGATCATGACAGAATCACATCATGATCACGACACAGTCACAACACTGTTGCTGAAATTTTCTGGAAAAGATGCATCAATTCAAAATAAAGATCTTGAGTCAATCAATTGGTCCTTAAAGGTTTTGTCATTTTATTCTTGCAAGAGGAACAGTTCTACAAATGCACACGACAGTCTGCAGAATATGTTCAGAGTGGAGCAGTCCCACGCTGATTTTTATACACGTATTCACGTATATATACGTATTTCTCATTACTATGATTTACTATCTAACTGTCACAGTAGAATGTATTCATTGCTATCAAACCTCACCAACAAGCTCTGCTGGACCAAGGTCAAGTTTATACATCAAACAACTACTGCTACAAACAACTTGCATAAATGAGAGAAATATTTCTAAGTGAAAGGTACTGAGTAAAACCAAACAAGACTATAAGGCACACAGTTTTATACTTAAAAATGTTTCAGAATATTACTGAGATCAAACATGGATATATATGGTTATAAAAAAGAACAAATCATGTAATATAAATTTTCCATCACAACACGATCATGACAGAGTCACAACATGATCACATTCACCTACTCAGGCATGGTTCTGTGTGAATTGGAGACATGAATTCAAGGTTTAATGACAAATGTAGTTCCTCCACTTCCTTTAAGGTCAACCTTGAAACAAAGGATTACTGATCAGTGCCTAGAAACACTTCCTGACCAGTCGGCTGTGAGTTTTTATATGAGTCACTACACACTCTTCTACAGGATCCCAATGTGGACAAAATACTACATTCACATTAAAGTAACAAGTACAGCAGAACACAGAGTGACATATATGTAAGTAGAAACACTTTCTCTCTGTATGGAAGTCTGTCATACTGTAAATAGAGTGAATGTTTACAGTCCAACCAGCAACACACTCTGGTTCTAAGGCATAACCTGTAGCACATAGATAGGTTTAAGTGTCAGTAATAAATAGATTTTGCAGCAGAATATTATTAGTGTAAATAGAAAATCTTTATAAAGACTCAGTGGTTTAAGGAAAAAGATGTGCACACTGTAAAGAATAGGAGATGAGAAAGCAGACAAATTCCTAAGTTAGTAACATGCATTAACGGGACATGAATGTGTACAGATGAGCTCATTATTATAGTACATTACTATCACTTCCCAGGCTAGTGAACATGTTGTAGGCATTATCCACGATCAACAACATCATGTTTGTGCAGCCCGAAGGCTCAAACAAGCCTGAATTAACAGAGACAGCTCCCTGGAGAAGGTTAAAGTTTACTGTTTGGGCTTGGAGCAGGATTGTCCTCCTCTAGAGATGCTGCAGTCATTTCCACAACATAAATAAAACAAATTCCATTCTACCAACTCTGGATCTCACAGGTTTACACCAAACAATACTTGAATCACAGAAACACACAGTGTCACTTCAGTGTCAATTTCAGGGTGGAATGGACACATTGTGTGTTTTCTTTATAATTATATTAAATATATAAGCTTCATTCAGCAAATGAACATTGGTGTAATCAAATCATCAAGTGTGGAAGCTCTTTGGTGTTAAATGTGACCTTGATCTTTCTACAATTATCCACCGACTCCTGAAGTATGACCTCAGTCAGCTTCTTAACGAATGTTTCTAAGCACAGTTTTGGTGTGGTCTGACAGAGTATCACATCACCAGCCCTGCTGCACAGCTTGACACACTCATCCATCCATCACCCGTCAAGACCTGAAAGACTCAGGAGCTGACACTTATAACATAATGGGCTTTATTAAAGTGAATGTGACTGTTAAAGTGACTTAAACTGTTTAATTCTTGATATTAATGGTAAGTATGTGTTAGAAAAAACAAACAATTTGCTCTGCAGGAACAGTGTGTGTAACTGCAGAGATGATAACAATGTTTATAGTAGTAGTGTGTGGTCTCAGAGGCTATGATGGAAGATTAAGGAGACAGCACAGGAAACAGTAGTTGAATAACTCAGGAAACATGCTTCCTGATATTTCTGCTAGCAATAAACAAGACGGCAGTTATGGGTCATGTGACTGGCCTGGAAGAAAAGCTGCATGTGCCACAAAACTGGCTCCATTTTGTATGACGTTATCTGAGAACTTAATATGTAACGAGCTGTTAAGTGCCATTACTTGAAAACTGACTGTTTCATTGTTGCATCAACACTGTTTGCTGTGTGGATGCGTATTCAAGTAAAAAAAGTAAAAATACAATGATTTTTTTTAAACAAGATTTGAAAAGGAAAATATGAATACTAAACATAAAAAACATTTAAAGTCTGTGTATTTATTTATTCTGTCAATTTAACACGTTAATTTCGATTAATTAATTATAGAAAAAATAACACGATAAAAAAAAAAATAATGCAGATTAATCGGGCTGCGTCCACTAGTGGAATTAGGAAACTTCAGCCCACTCTCCAGCACAGTAGGTGGCGGTAATGCTCCTTAAATGATCGTTGCTGTCTGCCATCAAATAAAAGAAGAAGAATCAGGCTCCGTGGTACCTGCTGCTGCCACCTTTGAGTCTGGAAAACGCTCCGCCCACACCTGCTCTGTAAACATGATGCAGGCAACACCTGGTGCTAGTGTTAGCAGCCAGCCTCGCCAAGCCACACTCGACCTCGACCAGGCGCTCAGATGCAAACTGATGAGGTCTACTAACGACTGATCAACGAACTGCCTCACTAAATGGACTGCAGGTCAATGTCAGTGTTAGAGGACAGGCAGAGGTTTTACAGAGAGCATCCTCTGAGCTAACTTAACTTTATTTTGACACATAAGATGTTGGCAAAAAGTCCTGATGTCAAAGAGACTGTTACTGTGCTGTCAGGTTGAGGTTAGAGGTTTGTCCTGAGATGCTCATATTGAATTTGAACAGTGAAAACTTTTTTTAGTTTTTCATATAAAACATATTGAACTTTCATGTTTATAATGTCTGTTATTCATTGATTTATTCGGCTACTAAATTCAGTTTGATTTGAAACATGTTTTAATATGTTTGGATGTTTTTCACAGAAAAAAATTAAATACTATAAATAGATATATTTTTTTAATCGCTTGACAGCCCTAATAAATATGTGTTCTGAGTTTGTCAGACCGAAGAAGAAAGTGTTATTAACCATCCAGCCAAATTTTATGAAATTAGGTGTCAAAATCAGGTAAATATGAATTCTCAGATCCAGGACTGTGGGGGCGTGTCTGCTGAATGTGCTGAAGCCACGCCCACTCGTGGGAGCAGTCAAGCAGCCATTTTGAAGCGACTGAAACGTGTCAGATGAGTTCAGAAAATGACATGACTAACTTTGAAACACTCTGAGCGAGATGAATTCATCTCTATCTCTCTGCTAGGGGTGCAGGGGTATGCTCAGGGTGGCCTCAGCGTGTCATCGAGCCACCCTTTAAGGCCCGCCCACAAAAATCCTGGACTGAAAACTGGTGAAAACTGTTTGAACCTCTAACTCCGCATTTCAGTAATATATCGTTCAAAGTCTTTTCACGTGTTTTCAAAGAAATGAAAAATCTTGGAACTGTCTTTACACGGACTTTAAGGTGTGTGGTGCATGAGTCCAAGAGATAAAGTAGCAATCAAAAAAGGAGCAAGCCCAAGACAAAATGCTTACTTCTGCTGCCGTCTACTGGTCCAAAAATTCCGAATGTGATATCATGACTGCATGCAGTCCAACAGAATCGCTCCTTTAAACCCATGGAGATTATTGCATCAATACATTTCTTCCATTAATGATTTAATATGAAGATACTGAGCAGCCCTACATACCGGCTCCATTCATTACACAGAGCATCCTTTGCACTTCTTTCTTGTTTTGCTTTACTAACTGCAGTGTTCTTCTATCTGCACGGAGAAGATGACAGCATGTCTAGGTCCAAATGACAGAGGTGAGAGCAAATGTGATATGTTTTGGATGTGGCTGCATTCTACAAATGATGTTTAACCATACACCTGCTGCAGGGCATCACTGGAAGCAAGGCATGTCACGTCAGCAAGGAAAGTAACTAATGATATTATTATCGCCTACTCACCTATTAGGATGTCCACATTTAAAAGCAGGTCATGCTATGGACTGTGTTTTTTTTCTTCTTCACAACATTAGAGGAAAGCAGAGGAATGGTCTTCCTGTGTCAGCTCAGGACGCAGCCTCAGGAGCTGCTAATCCAGCTCTGCACAGAAGTTATGCAGTCAATCATTGTATCTTTGTATATCGTGCTGACTGCCAGGACTGTTTTCACCCAGTTTTAACAGAAACTTGGAGACTGCCTCTCTATGGTGTCTGCCACATGTATGTGCATCATAGTTAAATGTTTGTGTTTACCTATGTTTGTTCAGCTGTTTTCACCTGTTAATGATTAATGTTAACGAGTCTTTGATTTGACATTTGTATCCTACAGTGACATCTAGTGGCCACAGTCATTAAAGCTGCCTCATTAGTCAGTTAATACCTGGAAGATCATTACTATAGACCGTATTTTTCATAGTATTATTTACAGAGACTCAACAATTCCCACCATGAGAAAGCACTTCACAGTGGCAAGAAAAAAATCTCCAGTAGTACCCAGCTCATTGGTAATAACTATAAACTTTAATGGAGATATGACTGAAGGTGGTAATAATAAAAAAAAAGCTCTAAAATAAGTCAGTTAGTCAATATTTACTGAGGACTGAACATTATCAGGTTATATTCTGAAGTATTTTATCCATGTTATGAATATCCTAAATGTGAAAGTCATTAAATAAACTAAATCATATTGACTAAATATATTTAATCCAACCATTAACATTGTGATTTGTTTGTTGTGAAGTCCAAAATATTTTAAAAAATCCACTCCGAATTCTTAAACATTGTTTGATTTTACAATTTATTTCAGATAATTTCCCATTTCCTTATTTCAGTCGTTTTTAATGACATTCGATCCACTGACTGGCTGTAGTTTGTCAGTGAACAGCTGGCTCTGCCTCTTTTGACAAAGACTGAAAATATTTGCAGATGTGTACCTGTTTGTGTTTGTGTTCTTTTTTTCAAAGACAATTTCTGCACAAAAATATAGTTCAATATATGAATAACCATGTATGAATGGACAACTTTTTAAAATAAGCTGTATTCTGTGACAGTAGAAACTAAGCAAAACAACTCTGAATCTTTTTGCTGACATTTATCAAGCATGTGTTCATTAAAAATGTGAATATAGAGGACAGATTAACTTTAGATGTCTATTAGTCTAATGATTATTAGAATTAATACTGAGCAGGCCATCCTTTTATTTCACTGCACATTCTGAAACATGAATGAGTTCTTTGCATCTTGAATGGACTGTCAGGATACAGATTCTGGTGCCAACCAAGTACTGACTTGAAGGGCATGATACTTACGCAGTCAATTTATTTATTGCTTATTTTATCAAGATGTTTCCATGACGCATTCTGTTCACATCAGAATGTCTGTTGGGAAAAGCACTCAGCCCTGCACACTTTGTAGACAATGCAAGAAACGTTCCAGTTAATTCATTTATTTGTTTATTTTTTTAAAAAAGCAGCCAACAACAAAAATACAAAAGAGAAAAAAAAACAGTGTGGTGAGTCAGAGCTGTCTCTGCAGAGTGCAAACATGGTTACTACTGTTCAGATGGACACAAGCAGCCTCACACTCATTGAACAGGACAAACATGGGCTCCAGGACACCTGACAGAGCTGTGGAGGAGGCCATCTTTTCCCTTCAACTCCAGCAGTAATTAACATTTCAGGAGGTTTCCTCCAAAGTGTCTGACTGGAGCTGCTGCATCACAAATGCTGCAAGTCAACTATCTCAGGACACTTCCACACTATGTACTAACTTTAAATCAGGTTTTTATTATGCAAGGTGTTCAAACTGAAAAAAGGACAACGTTTACTCCACGCACACTGTTCTTCAAAGGAAACGGAGGGTGGAATGCAATAACCATTACTTCTGAATACTCTGACAACCATGGCTTCACCGTGGGGCCTTTTTTTTTTTCCTTACAGTTTAGTTTGAATATTTATTGCAAATCAAAAATGTCGTCTTGAGTAAGGGGATTTATTATTTTATCTCTAGCTTTTACCACCCTGTATATGGATGAACTAGGCACCTGTTGAGGAGCACTCATTAAAGGGAACAGTGGGGCTGTCAACAATAAAAGAAACATTCAGAATTAGCTATTGCTGCAGAACAGTCTGTTATTCAGAGACACCATGCTGGCTAATTTAATGCATGCAAGCACACATCGCTGTCTAAGACCATGGAGTGTGTGCTGAGCATGATTTTATTAGTTCTACTGTATCACTCACAAGCACAGAGATGCTGCTGTGACAACTTTACAGACCAGGACCTGCTGTGTCTCAGTCTGGATAAGTCTACAAGAGACGACTTCTTGGTTTGTACTTTGTCTTCTCACATGAACCTGGAGCGCCACATTCACACCAACACAGAACCAGTTTTGAAAAGACACGGCTATTTTTGGTCTGAACAAGGCGTGTTTGGTGGACAGCAGTTACATGTGGTTTCTTTTAAGTGGTACACATGTAGAGGACGCAGTGTTTGAGTATACAGAAATCCGAAGACCCACATACCTACAGCTTAACACAATCAAAAAGAAGGAGACCAGTGGCTGGTCATGTAATGACCATACAGAGGGGCAAATGACTGAACAGTAATACTATGCAAACATGTCAGCAGGGCAGATGTGTTGATGTCTCTTAGGATCTCGCACATGCAAAAAGGACAAGAATCCGATAGCAAAACCCAGGATGTTGGACACAAATACCAGGCACATGTCAAACACACGGTTTAAGTGTCTACTGCACAATAAATCACCACGCCAATGTACTTTGACCCCAAGGATGTGAAAAACTTTTAAATACTGTTAATGTTTGAACAAGAAAATGACAAAAAAAAAAAGAAAGTCTTAAAATGTTGCTGCAGGGGAGCATCAAACTATTGTACAGACTCCCAGTCAAACAGTATAATCTGTCCTCTACTAAGGACAAACTAAGACGGGGAGAGAGAAAGAAGAACCTTCTAACGCATCCTGTACTCTGACGTCTTAGACATCTCACACAGCTGACCCTTGAAGTCGATGTCTACGGTGAAGTCCAGGTCTCTCTGCAAATGAGACAAGATGTCAGACAAGAGCAAACAAATCTAGTGAAGCGACACACCAAGCCTACTTTAAGCATGTGTGTAACAGTGGAGTTCCGCTTACATTGTTTTTAACGTTTGGCTTCATGCTGATGGTGCCAAAGATCTCCTCGCCAGTCTTGACGGTCAGGTAATCATCCAAGTAGAACACGGTCTGCTTCCAGTGAGTGTAGGGAGACTCTGGGCCTGACAGAACAAAGTGTGTGCATGAATACAGTGTGCCAGTGACAGGGGTAGTGACTACAAATCATCGTGGTTATGGACGCCACATTGACCAGTGTAGACGGGGTCACACATTGTGAACCTGTCTACACTGGTCAATGTATGAGTGCATCACATGTGACGCTAAAGAGCACAGGTGTATTAGTGGGTCTGAAAGGAGACTGACTGGTGGAGAAGCCGGTCCTCTTGTGACAGCGAGTGAACTCGATGTTGAAGTACGTGACCAGAGCGTGGATGTAGTCGTTCCTCTTCACCTGCAGGCAGAATGGTGAGGTGAAGGTCAGGTCCTCCAACTTCACCGTGTAGATGTCCACCTCCTAAAACAAAGCACCAAGATGTCGTCAGACCAAGAGACACTTATACCCGTGTCCACATATCATTTGAGAAGCATAATATCAAATAAGTTATTCATCCACCAACCTTAATGAGACAGGCGCTGCTGACCAGCTGCTTGGGGTCCACAACATCAACCAGGGGTTCCTTAATTGCCACCTCCTTGATGCACGACATATCAAAACCATACACGTTCTCCCACCCTGACACAAACACACAGCAGTTTGAGTTGACTGAATAAAAGTACATGAGGATTACAGCCTTTGGTGGCTTTTGTGAGTGATGAAGTCATCTGACTGATCAGTTCACCCCTTTGTGTTAGGAACCACAAACTGGACTACTGATCACTCAGGCTTGGTTTGATGAGGTTAGAGACTACTCACAGTGGATTTTGTAGTCCTTGTACTGCCTGTCTTCGATGGCAGTGACATAAAGGGTTGCCCTGTCTGGGAAAATGAGTCCATCCGGCTTCTATCAGAGGGAGGAAAAAAAAAAAAGACTCAGATGACAGATGACTGTCTGTGACAACAGACCATCAAAGAAGAATATAAATTAATACCTGACCTAATTATTATTTAAATTTCAAAGCTCAGCTCACTTTTCAGATTAAAGCTCCATTCTGAGAGAATTCAGCACGTTTGGCTCAGTGTCTCGTTCCAACTGCAATGAGCATTCTGATTGGCTCACACCATTAACTCTGAATGAATTGTTTAGCATAATCAATGGACGCTCATGATGCTTTTATCTTAAACCATGCTCCATACGTAAGTGAATGATTTCAGCTTTGCAGCAACAAAAGTGTAAATACAGTAAATATAATCCTCTGAAAAACAAATAGACATACCAGCCATTTGTCCCTGGCATAGATGACTGTGTTGAGCATGGACTCATAGAAGAGGCAGTAGCCCATCCACTCTGATATGATGATGTCTACTCCATCCACAGGCAGCTCCACCTCCTCCACCTTTCCCTTGATGATGGTCACAACTGGAGACACAAGATGTCAGGGGTTATCAAACGTCACATAACATAAACCACACGATTGGATTCATTCACTCACCATCATCCAGCTTGTTGGCTTTGACAATTTTCACAGCGTAGTCTGAGATGCTACTGCACTCTATCTATTAAGACAAAATAAGAAGATTTAAATTCACACATTACCCATGTACATTGTAACAATTGATCAAACTCTACTAATTACTGATACAATTACTAAACTCAGCCATGAGTTGTGATATAGCCCAACACGTACCCCTATAACCTTCTTGGCTCCTGCTTTGGCAGCAAACATGCAGAGGATGCCTGTCCCGCTGCCCACGTCCAGCACCACCTTATCCTTAAACAGGTGCTTGTTGTGGAACATGGAATTGCGGTACGTCAGTGTGCGGACCTCGTCTTTCAGCATCTCCTACAGGGGTAGTAAATAATGATAGGATGAAGATCTCTTAACACAAAGATAAAACTCATGTGGCGTGATGATTTGAATATGAACATGCAGCAGTTTGTTTCAAAAGAAATTACCTCGTGGATGCCAAAGTGGGCGTATGAGTCAAAGTAGTAGTCCTTTGATGTCATATCCTCAGCTGCAGGCTTGGCTGAGCTCTCCCCCTGAGAAACCTCAACAAAGATACACACAATCACAACCTGGACCACACCTGGGCTTTAAATATAGTCCCATCAAAATACAAAACGTAGCGTGTCAATATGGTGCGAAGACTTGTATGCTCAACTCAAAGAAGTGATAAATATAAAAGTCAAGACATAACTTTGGCTTATTTAGAGAGCATAGAGTGAATCCTGAACCAAATAATTAACTAAGCACATCCACTGATTTGATCTGCTTGATTATTTACTTACTTATTTGAACTACTACAACAAACTAAACTAACTAATGGCAGTTTGGATGCACACTATGGACAAAGGTCAGGCTGTGGAGAACACCCTCTCCACGGGACATAAAGATTCCTCTCACACTTCAAACAGCTGTGGTTATTTGTGGAGCACAGAGTACTGGAAAAATGCACCACAGATCACAAACTCAACAGCAAACCAACTTTCCCAGTTCTGACTGCTGGGGTCTGCGGGAGCATCCAGCATTAACTCTCTGAAACAATCAGACTCACTTCACGCAGTGACTGGCCAGCTAAGTGGAGGCGTGACAGACTTTTCTGTAAAGTAGTATTTCATGATCCACAACATCAAGGCTGAAGAAGCTGGTCACGTGACATCATTAAGCAAAGGTGTAGCTAACATCACACCTGCTCACACACACTGGACCTTTAGGAGGCAACTGTATCAATCAAGCAACTTTACTGTTAATGAACAGCCACTGTGTGACTAATTGATAATTACCCTTTAGCCAGAAACCGAGATCTGTTTGGAAACTACGAAACGAACAAAGTTTAGATTTGTAGTTAATGAAATCCTTAAAAGATGAAAGCACACAGTTCCATAAGAACTGTTGGAAATGATGTGGCTCCTTATAAAAAGTTTCACTCTGCTGGGACTGATTCGCCCGGCCGGGTTCACCGTGGACAGGGCCAACCTTTCCATAGTACAAAAGACCGGAGCACATGGTTGATAGTACTGAGATTTGATCTTGGCCTTCCTCGAGGACTACCACACACACCTGAACACACACCGTGTCATTCAGCAGCCCGCCAAATAAAACAGACAGTTAATCCCGGGCCTTTCCACTCGGGATTGATAAGTACCGGGTAACTAACTGTTGGCGTTACCGACAAGATGTTTAGTGTTAACGGGCTGTGCTAGCTTAGTCGGCCAACATGAAAATCCTAACGTTAACGTAACAAATTCAGCAAGTATGGCGTTGACGTAGCTGATAAACCAAGAAAACTAAGCGTACCATCTTCGCATACGTGTGGCTTCGGGTTAGAGGCAGCTAACAGCGGGGCTGAAGGAAACCTGAGGCAGAATGAGGCAGCATCTATGCTCGAGTAGCTAGCTAGCTAACTAGCACAGAAGCTAACACGTTAGTCCCCATGCGGTCCCAGGCTCAGCAGGCACCGCCGGCCGGCTGTCGCACCAACTCAAACATCGCTGCTGCACTCACTACAACTTAAAACGGCCGTCAACTTTCATCGGCAAACACACGGAG
The DNA here is from genome assembly GCA_033000465.1 of Sciaenops ocellatus. Lineage (NCBI taxonomy): Eukaryota > Metazoa > Chordata > Actinopteri > Sciaenidae > Sciaenops > Sciaenops ocellatus. Next base: position 2,263,938 of record CP136877.1, on the reverse strand, counting down.
GAGTTCAAATTAAAGCTTAGCTGTGTCTGATATGCGACACTAAATGAATGAACGGCAGCAGCAGATGCATCATAAGTAACACAGCTAAGTTAAAATGGATGCTGATACTTCAGCAATGGCAATAACGAATGTTAAGATTGAGTGACAATTTGCGACATATTTCTTTGAATGATGAACACATTCGTGTGTAGTCAACAAAGATAAATGAGAAGAGTTTGTTGTATTTCTTATTAAAAGACCTTACCTCCATCCTCTCTGCTGGCGCCGCCATTTCGATCTCCTTCCTGTGACTGCGTGTGCTTGTAAGAGTCTTCCCTGATCCCGCCCACGAGAGGCAGTTTTTTATTCTGATTGGACCAACATGTAGACACGCCTATATTTTAATGTCGCGCTCCATATTCCAAACGACCGTCTGCAGACATCACGCCACGCCCCCCCTCTTAAAGGTGTATGACGCTCTGAGGACTCTTCTGACCGCCATATGTTTCTCATCTAGTCGCACCCAATGACAGCCTATACACAACAGCATACACCCAGTGAGTCAGACGGCCAGAGCACACTGCCTGCGTGATGGCTGCAGCTCAGTGAGTTTGTTGTTGCTGCACTGCAAATGCTAGCCTGATCTCTACATGAAATAAAAGCTCCCTAAAAGAAATACACAGAAAGAAGTGTAATGAAAATAAAATGAAGAAATTATTGGTTCCATCCATGGATGTATATGGTCACATCAATGACAGTATAAAGAATGGACACCTGTAAAGGCACTTACCTGTCAATCAAGCTGTCATGCTGTTAATTATGCGATGATGCAACTTTGAGCCTTAATATCACTTAATATCGGTGAGTTAAAAAAAATTCACCCCCCTCACAGTTGTCATGAACGGGACATTAGCTATAGGAACCAAAAGCGTTGTCTGAACCAGGCTGTAAACATGTTTATTTCATGTTTAAGTTGGACATTTTAATATGGCTGCTTAAGGACGTTGACTCACTTCTGCAGCCTGTCTCAAGTGGCTGCTCGAGGAATTACAGTTTTTAGCACTTCAGCACTGACTTCATTTCCCAGCAAAAGAGGTTGCCTCTTGGGTTACATATACAAACGGCCATCTTGCCCTTAATGTCTTGTTTTGATATCTTGTGTGACTCTGTGGGTACGGTCGAATAGTCAAAAAAAATTAGCTCCTAAGTCCTTTCCTACCACTGTTCCTTGACCTCAATAGAAAACGTCACGAGGTCAAGGAAAGATGTGAAGGAGAGTTCATAAGGAGTTAGGAGAAGACGACCGCAGTGTTCAGAGAATCCAACTGCACTTACACTAGACTACGTCATCATGCGACGGTGAATGTTATTGACATGATCTGTGGTAAAACTACAAAGTCCAGAAGATGGACTACAAAACGCTTCATCTGAGATACTTACTAGATACTCCCCGTATGTTCTTACTGTGTTTTTAATGCAGGAAATATAAACATGGACAACCCGGTGAAAAATGTGACTTCATTATCAACGTCAGAATTCAAATAATAAATGAATATTGTCCACCTGTCACAGAAGTCAAATGAAGTGTTTGTTACGCTGGTATGGTCGCTCACCCTCCTGTCCACTCATATAGAAACGTATAAAGATAAAGATATATGATTAATCAGCAACGGTAACTTCATGATGATCTGCAGGACGCTGGATGTCACAGTTACAAACAGTTTTTACTCTGTGTGTGAACGCAGCTCCACAGTCAACAACAGAACACACTTCATGATCAAAGTTTTTACATCACGTCAACACGTATGTTCATATTCACACGCTCTCTCTGCTGCAGTCTGCATCACACTGTTTAAATACTTTAATGGTTTCTGGTTGTGAATGACTGAATGGCGTGCCAATTTTTTGTCGCTGCCACAAGGAATTGTGGGACAGCATTACCACCTTTTCTCTCATAAAGGATGGTCCGGGGTATCCTATGCTAAAGGAGATAATAAAGGAAGCATTGAAGCTCCTTTCCTGAACAGTTAGAGAATTCAAACAGCTCTTATCATGGTGACTACGTTCATACTCCCGAGTCATTTCACTCAGTTAGGAAGGTTCCTAAGCAAATTTGACTATTCGACCACACCCTGTGATTTGGACAACTTCAAGTTACGCCTCCTTCAAGATACGCCCCTCCCCTTTCTTTCATATAAATATTTGGCTTTAAGCTTCAAAAAAAACGTTTCTTTTTCAGATCAGGGATGGCAGGAAAGACAAGCTACTGAAAATAAACAGACAATAACACCAAAAACATTATCATTCATGAGACATCTCACATCCAAGGGAGTGACAGTTTAATGCTCAGTGCTGCTGCTTTCAGAACAATGAATCTCTGGTTAGTCTCTGCTCAGTGCCCCGAAATCCATAATGCAAACCAGTTCTATATACAGTAGTATAAACCTCGAACGAATCACACATGTTGTTCTTTGCAGCCTATGATCAATAGCCTACTGGGTGCAGGATTTGAAATGAATAAATAATAATAATAATAATAATAATAATAATAATAATAATAATAATAACAAAGTCTTAAATCAAACTAGTTCTACAGGGCCATTGCTGAGACACTGAAAGTGAACTGTGCAGAAGGCAGGTAAATAAAGTCATTAATATTAATTAGCCAGGTGCCAAACGTCAATTACACCTCATCATTTCAACAAATATAACAATGTTTATTTTCTTATTTCACCTGCAGCTCCTGTGAGTGTTGCAACTTGTTACATCATTGGCTGATAAACTAGAAGTATGCAGAAAATACTCCCTAACATACATACACAAGAAAAATAAACCTTAAACTGGACATAACACGGTTTCACTCCTGGCTTCTCCCACCCTAATGTCAAAGTGTTCTTGAACAGAACCTCATCAGCTGCTTTGGGTGAATTGTATAGCATCGTACAGTAAACTGTTTTGCACTGCTTTCTGGAAAATGACAGTATATTTAGCATACCTGTACTGGCTATAGAAAATCCTATCTGTAACAACAGGCATAACAAAGTCACATTTCACATGCTACACATGCTACTCTTTGACTGTCACGCACTCACCCACGAGAAGAGAGTGCAGATGCAGTTAATTTAATTTTGTGTGCCCTAAACTCTGTTGTGTCTGAGGGGATACCTCCCTTCAAGCATGGGATCTACTGCACAAAGGCATGGCCCTCAAAAGACCCATGTTACAAGTGACAGTTGTGCGGTGGGGATTCAGTTGAGGACTCTCTATTCAAAGAAGGTTTCTGGTATTGGATGTGACTGTCTTCCTTGAGCTTTCTCTGGCTGTCCACTGTCAGATTAACAACCTCTGATGTCTTAGATTTGTCAGAGGCAAGAGCATTATCTCTCTAAAATGTCACAATTTTTGTTTTATTTTTTAATTAGTAGCTTATCTCATGCTAGGATTTTTTCACGTGGAAAGTAAAAAAAAAAAGAATAATTTCTGTATACATATTTTTTATGGGCTGTAGAACTTTCCTCACAAAAACACATTCTTCACATTACTGTTGAAAAATGTCAGTTAGGCATGTATGAATACATACAACAGAGTCAGAATTATCTATCTATCTATCAAATGTGTTTTTTTAAACTCACTATCATGTAACATTTAGTATAATGAATTGCGTATATAACAGGGTTAAAGTATTACACATAACAGCAACAGCAGCCTTGTATAGAGCCACAGTACAGCAGCAGAAGAAAAACTGGTTCATTTATTTCAGTTGATGATAACGCTTTATCTCCCAGTTTGGTAGACATCCATACAAAATTCACAGTCAGTTATGATGCAAAGGTGTCAGAGCTGACAAGACGCACACACTGTGCGTGTTTCTGATAAGGTCAAAGGGACGCAGAAAGTGCTGCAGCAGCTAATCGCTGGCAGTGCATGATGATGCGTCCCAACAGGAAATGGCCCATAAACGTAGCTCCAAGCCGAAGCTGGAGGAACCTTCTCCCACCTGGCTGTTACTCGGTGCTCGACCGCGTACCTCCCAAAAATAGAGGATTACAATACCGAGCAGGTGCTTTGGAGCAAAGTACATTTTGACCGACATATAGCGCCGCGAGCTGGACCAATCACCGCCGGGCCGCACACTCTGTCGAAGGAAACGAGCGGACGCGTGCACGAGTACGCCGCGCGGTCACGTCGTAGGTTCTTCTGTCACGAGCTTTATCCAAGCGGCGGAGTGGAAGCTGGAGAA